>JBAIZL010000005.1:123060968-123063468 GCA_036971475.1 Prosapia bicincta
TTGGATGTATGAGAATTATACTTCTAATATATCACAAAACCCCTTTGAAACAGTGTGTTTCCTAATTAAACATTGGTTTCGTTAATGCGTACATTTGTTTTGTTTCAGATGAAGAGAAACTTGTTCGAGAAAAAATTAAGGAGTTCTATATTTAGTTCAATACGTAACATAAAGATATTCGTTTTGAGTTGCTTGGAAGGCACCTCTTCTCTTACTAATAAGACAGTGACAAATTTGCATAATATTTTAACAAAATCCAGTAACAATTTAAAAAATTTGGTAGTTTTTTAGACTTCACAAGATATGAAATTGTCTGATATAAACTTTGTAAACGCTAAGCGACTCGCTAAGCACTCTGCAATCAAAGTGACTGATTTGTTTAACAAAATTAACAATAATATAGAAATGTTTAACGATGGATCCTCAAAAGGTCTCCAGAGATACTCTAATACTTCCTTAGAGAAAATTAAAATCTTCTTTAAAATACTGATAAAAACTATCAAAGATTTGAGCATAAAAGTAAAGAATAGGGACTCAGTCAAGTTGTCTTTAGAGAATCGATGTAGTACGCGACGCCACTATCAAGATATCTACTGACATTCGAATTACCAATAAGAAGGATGTAGGATGCTTAGTAACAAATTGCAGAGCAGAAACCCAGATTGTCGAATTCTACTTCGCGTAAGTCAGTTTTACGCAGTGTCAGAGTTTGTTTAATGAGTAAATTTTATAACTTCATAAAGGAAATAAAAACTCAAGCCCCGAAGAGGTTTCAAAATTTAATTTTAAAGTTTCAGTCAGAGGTTACGAATGCTAAGAAGACTGTAACTAAAGGTGAAACAAAAACGGGTAATAAAAGTAATACCATTTATGGAAAAGATATATCTATCACACGAGCCTGATGGCGAAAATATGTATTTCAGTAATAAAGCTGAAGAGTTTATAAAGGCGGTCAATAAGGTTTTCTCTGTGAGTATCATCTTGTTTTATATTTTAAAAGTATTTCATTGTTTTTTTAAAAGCGATTTTTGATGTTTTACGGAACTATAAGTGTGTACTTTTGTGTTCTTACTAGTCTTCAAGTACTAGAAAAAGTCGCCATTTTTAATTTTAAAAAGAATTTACAAAAAAAAACATATTTAGGCACAAATACTTAAAGGTTAGAGTATCATAAATTCGTGTTTTTAGTATGATTCAAACAATCCCGATATTGATTTACATTTTTTCTCTGATTCAAAAATTATTCGTACCTATCTAATGATAGGTAATCCACAAAGCCAAAGCAACATAAGATGATGGCGTATAAGGTTAAACCTTCTTCAAAGTGAACTTCAAACAAAAACTAATTAACATTTTACTTTCAGATTATGCAATTGTACAAAATAATAAATTGTTTTAATATAATATTACAGGAAGAGGAGGCAGACCAACCGAAAATTCACATTGATACAATGAAGGATATAAAAGCTTATATTCAAAGGGCCAAGAAAGAGAGGCCTTAACAATCTATTTCTATTATTTGCTAAACCATGTAACCAGTATAAAATTACATAGTATACCTGAGTCCTATATATCCATTATACTATAATATATAACTATTTTATCTGATATCTATGTATCCATTATACTAACTGTAATGTAGCCAAAGTATCCATTATAATTTAATAAATAACTATTATATCGGAAATCTATATATGCAGTATTTTAAAATAAATAAATAATATATCTGAAACCTATGTATCCATTATACTAACTGTAATGTAGCCAAAGTATCCATTATTAATTAATAAATAACTATTATATTGGAAATCTATATATGCAGTATTTTATAATAAATAAGTATTATATCTGAAACCTATGTATTCATTATACTAACTGTAATGTAGCCAAAGTAGGCATTATAATTTAATAAATAACTATTATATTGGAAATCTATATATGCAGTATTTTATAATAAACAACTATTATATCTGAAACCTATGTATTCATTATACTAACTGTAATGCAGCCAAAGTATCCATTATAATTTAATAAATAACTATTATATCGGAAATCTATATATGCAGTATTTTATAATAAATAACTATTATATCTGAAACATATGTGTCCATTATACTAACTGTAATCTAGCCAAAGTATGCATTATAATTTAATAAATAACTATTATATTGGAAATCTATATAAGCAGTATTTTATAATAAATAACTATTATATCTGAAACCTATGTATCCATTATACTATAATAAATACATAGGTATCTGAAAGTGTATTGAATGTCATTCTTTTTCTATTTGCATATGAGAATCCTTAAGTTCTTTTCTACGTTTCTAAAAAAATAAACACATAATTAGAATTGTTTTTACTCTAAGATTCTTTCCTCGCAAATGTTAATTGCTTGCATTAACAAATACAACCTCATGTAAATTTCCATGGTGTATTTCCAAGGTATCACATCTAGGATTGCATTTCATTGCTGTTATGAGATATCGAATATTTTTTT
>JBAIZL010000005.1:123068468-123098468 GCA_036971475.1 Prosapia bicincta
TTGTTTATATCTACACTCGTTTGGTTGCCTATTTGGCTTTGAGGACGACAAAGCCAAAATTTCGCCTTATCACCTAGTGTTTCTTCTCTTCTAATATAAATAAAGCCTAATATAAATGTCTTCATTATCCTTAAGACATATACTATTCATTATATTTTTAAATTAAAAAGAATTACTTGACTTTTAATTTTCCCCACTAATAAGTGAATTTAAAATTTTATAGATTTGAAGAGAGGAGAGTAATTACCTCTGTTAATTCTTGCAATTTCCTGAATCCTGCTAGATTCCACATAGTTTGGGGCTATCTAGATTTTGTGAAGATTCTCTCCATGGTCTGCGTCCTTCAGTTCTTTTATCTGTCACGCGTCATCCCGAATTTAATTTTTATAAGTTTACAGTTCTTATCGCTGTTTTTCTACACGAGTGTCACTGATTTTATTCTGGATTTTAAAACAGTTTCTTGATAACTTGATGTTTACTTTTTTATTGTTTTCACATTTAACAGTCTTAAAAATTTATGTTGACGAATTTTTTTGTTACTATCTTCTAATAACAATTTCATAATCTTTGAAAGCCTACATTTTTTGATCTATTTGAAATGCACCACATTTTGTTTGAATTTAGTCAATTTTAAGGACCGAAATCCCTAAAAAAAGCCTTGAGAATCTCATCGTTATATTTTTGCAGTCACGTATTCCCCGCACTTAGCACATGATGTTGGAATATGACACTTTTAAATCATTAAACGCAGAAAAAGTTGAAACTCCACACTCTACACACAATCTGCCTCACCTGTTGTCCCTGGTTCAATCAACAAACTTTTTAAAAAATGACGTAATATGGTTCCATGACATTTATTATCATCCTTAATATCGCGTGATCTTTTACGTCACAGTTTTTGGTGGTCGGTGGCCTCTTCATTTTAGTAAAAAATGTTATATTTGATCATAAATGTTTAATATTGGATTTAGGCAATTTCCCTATTCTTGATGTTCTTCATAATTTTTCTTCCTGCACACTTTCTATATGGACTTTCTACATAAATACTGACTTTTCTTCTATTTTTCTGCTTATCTTCTTCAAATTAGTAAAACAAGATCCCCCCCTTTTAAAATGGCTTTACTTTATAAAATTCTATGAAATATCTGCTCATGGAACTATATTTATATTTAATTTTTACTATCGAAAATTAAAATTTCATATTCATATTTAAAATTTTCATATTACCGCTTAAATTCTTATTTTAAACCCGTTACAGTACACCTATCGTTAACTAGGAGTAAAACATTAGCTGTCATTAAAGAATTTGTATTGCCAGAAACTGTGTAAAATGTATATTTCTTCTGTATTGTATATCACAAGTTAAGCTTCAAAATATAACAATAAATAAAATAATTTTTAATACTGTCGGTACAATCCACGTACAAAATAATAAAATATTTTTAAAAAGTAAAGAATGTTTAGATATTTATTTCTGCTCCAAAGAATTTTTAAAAAGCACAAAAAGCTGCATAATTAAGATAAAATTATAATTTCTCTGTTTTTGCGGGTGTGACGGTTGTATAGAAAAGAACAATAACGCTTTTCCAAAGTAATTTACAAATAAAAGACAGTTATAATTAATATTAACCGATATCTAATCACCAATTCGGCCAAAAACTTCGAGGATATTGCACAATACTGCAATTAGTCTTATGTAAATGCTTCAATAGAATTGTTTTTTTAAATTACTTTGTTTCCTAATTTCTTCTTATATTTAAGTTCATCAAGGGTAAAATCTTTAGAAATATTCCACTGACTTCACGTAAAATTATAAAAAAATAACAATAGGCAGTCGTGTGCATGACGAACGATAATGACTATATCTTACAACGTCTTTGACTGAGTAAAATAAACTGAAATGTATCTTAGGTTTAGAGTTATATATATATATATATATATATATATATATATATATATCGCAATATATATCGCCCACGCAATATTCAGACGTTAACCAAAAGAGTTGTAAATGCTTTACATTTACTTAAAGAGGAGAAATACGTTTGAGTGGATAGGATTATAAAATACAAATTATATAGGGAAAGCGCTGGGATTGAGTGGGAAAGATGGAGACCCTGAAGTTACGCTGAAGAGTAGCAAATACTTTACATTTTCCTAGAGACAAGGAATACGTTTGAGTGGATGGGTTTAAAAAGGGCTAAGGATATAGAGAATGTGCTGGAATTGCGTGGGCAAGATGGAGAACCTGAAGTTAACCTAAAGATTTGTGAATGCTTTACATTTTTTTTACGACGAGGATTATATTTGAGTAGATAGGATTATGAAAAACTGATTATATAGGGTAAATGCTGGGATTGCGTGGGAAATGTGGAGTGCAAGTAGAGTATCTAAGAAGTGGTCAATGCCTCGTTTTCTTAAAGACGAGGTATACATTTAAGTGGATGTTATTACAAAGGTTTGAGAATATAGGGGAAGTGCTGGGTTTGCATGGGCTAGAAGGAGACCCTGAAGTTAACCTATAGAGTTGCTAATGCTTTACATCGAAAATATATAGCCACATGATACAGTTACATTTATATGATTTGCGTATGTTTAAACAAGGAAATCTAATTTGTTTATATTAGCTTCAATTCAAATATGCAGTGTTTAAGGTTGCACTGAGAAATTAGTGCAATTAATAAAATTAGTGACAAGTGCTAGTTTTGTACTTTGCTTACTGTCGTATTTTTAAAGTTAAACGCTCCAATTAAGAATTTAGTCATCGTTTTAAAGAACTTTATTAGCCATTGTTATTTTAGATATCATGATTTCAGATTTTTATTTCAAGATAATTAAGTCAATACCTAATTGTTCTGTAAATATCATCCGTGAAAATTGATCTATTGATCTATTATGTCAGATAAGTAGAATTACTAGATCATTTTAAATTAACACAGCCTTGAAATTTCTAATTACACATGGCTATGTTTAGCCATATTTCCATTTTTAAAATTTGGTAATTAAATCTGTGCATAATTGATATTGATATCACAATTATACCCGGTTATGTAAAAAGTATTCAGGTACTCGAAAAAATAAGACTTGTTTACGATGACTCAAAGTTTAAACTTTTGAAAATAGATAACGTTATTTTCATAACAAGTATACAACTTATTAATCTTTTTTTACAAAACATAGCACTGTGTTATAATATCATAGAACATAGCTATTAAAGTATCAATTTAGGATGGATTTCGTAAAAAAATATATTATTACACTCGCACCCCTCGGCGGTTTCGGCTGCACTAGTTTAAAATTGTTACTTTATATGTTAATTTACCAAATTTAAAAGCAACCAATAATTGATAATGATTATGGAACTGGAATACAAAGTTATAATAGCATATTATGTTTACCGAAAATACATGCAATTAAAGCAATCATGTATAAAATAGCATTTTTTGTAATTTTTAGCCTTTAAAGTTAAATTTTACAAAATCCTTTCGTAGCTTGTGTCTACTTTATGAATGGAATATACCCTGAAAATTTAACCTACTACCCTTTATTCTTTCAACGTTACGTTAATTTTTCCTAAGTGACCAATTTGTTGACAAATGAACTGACACAGCAAGGAGGCCATGTTGACGGTTACCAACTGTTTCCTTTGAGCGTTAGTTTTTTAACACCAAATATCTTAAATTAATAATTTGTAACTATATTTAAGTGTAGCTCCATATAACATTTGCTTTAATTTAAAAAAGATATTTGTAGGAATTGTGTAGCTCTTTTTGTGCGCATACACATGCGTATGTGTATCGCAGACCTACCATTATTTATACATGCACCACTAAAACGGAGTTTTAAACCCAGTTTAAAACATAAAACTAAAACACGTAAATAGGCTGTTCAAGTTTTTAGCATGATATTATTGATTTGTAGCAAATTAAGCTCAAATAATTTTAAAAGTAATATTTTATGTAAAACCAGTAGCTTGTAATTATCCTCGAGGCTGGGAAAGTAAGCAATATTCGATTACAATGTATAGATTCGTACCAATCAATTTAGGTCAACAAACCGTTGCTAGTATGCTAATATAAAAATTAATTTCAATATAAATTAGTAATTAATAAATATAATATGACATTTATATATATATATATATATATATATATATATATATTTATAAATTAAAAATATTTCAAAAACAAGGATACTTTTAATGCATATATTATTCAAAGCTTCTAGCCGATAAATCATATGATCAAAATGGATACTGGTTTAGATATGTAGATGATGGTTAAAATATTGACGAAATATTAAAATGTATAAGTAATATACACGAAAATATAAAATTTACTCATGAATTTGAATAAAAAAATAACATAAATTATTTAGATATCACAATGACTAGAAATAATGACAAATTTGAATATAATATATACAGAAAACCAACTCAGGCAAATCAAATAATACCTAATTATTCAAATCATCCATATAACTAAAAAATGGCAGCGCTGTAAAATTTATTATATAGAATGTACAAAATACCAATGAACTTAAATGATCAAATAAAAAAGAAAAACATAATATATCAAATTGGTTTAGAAAATAGATATAAAAGAAAAATTATAGATAAATTAAATAATAACATATTAAGAAAACAGAAAATCGAAAAAAACTTTGTACATAATAAGAGAGAAAAAATTTAGACAACTTTTACGTTCACTGGTAAAGAAATAAACAAAATGACAAGATTGTTTAAAGAAACGAATTTACAAATTACATACAAAAGTGATAATAAAATTAAAAATTTAATAAACAATAATCAAAATAATATGCACGAAAGAAATGGTGTAAATAATATAAAATGTCAAACTTGTCATATCACCATATTTAATATAAATATATATATATATATATATATATATATATGTACAATCTAAAGAGGACAAAATATTAGGGGATGTAAATAATAGTAACTAAAAAGCCGTTAGAAAAATGTATATAATATTATAAACAGTATTTACGTATTATATAAAAAAATAATTAATAACAAATATTAATTTCCGTGAATACTGTTGTATAAAACCAACCAAAAGAAATAATAATATAATGCTAGCAAAGTGCAATAATGTGAGTCATCTGTAAGATGAGAGTGCATAGCAAAACCAAAACTCAAAGTCGTCATAAAATGTGGAACGACATTTCATATTCAGGAGAATGAGCTGAAAATCAAACAACAATTAATAAAATTTTAATTAAACTAGTGGGGTAATTATTATAAACATAACATTAATTTTAAAGAGTTTCCAAGATTAGAAAGGTTTACATAATAGAGGGGCGTGTAATGTTCTGTTCAGGATTAATTTTCACAACCGATCTATACGGTAAAGGGACATTGTCATTGGTCGTCCAAATAAAAATGTTGCAGCCCTCTAGAGGAGTCTATAAAACTCCTTGATGGAAATTCATCAAGGCTTTTAAAATTTTTGGAGTGTCGTCAGCAGGTTGTAGCATCAATTCTGAATGATTAGTTTAGAATACAAGGCAAGGTCCATAGATTTGAAAAGTAATTATTAAAGGATGGGTTTGAAAACAATAGTTGTTTTAGGAAATTATTCAAGTTTGTATAAACTAGATAAATTATGTGAAGATAGAGTTTTTGTTTAGTTGGTAAATAAATTTGAGATGTTGGGTCAAGCGGTGACGGTTTTAAAGGTAGGTTTCGATAGTATCAAATAGTATGTGTGATTTTTATTTATTATTTACACAATACAAATCACACATACTCTTTGATACTATCGAAATCCTACCTTTAAAATCGTCACCGATTGACCCGACATCTCCAAGCAGAAGACACTGATGAAGATCGGCACATAGCGATCGAAAACGTTCTGTCTCAGTAAGTTTTAACAAGTTTACTAAATTTACTAAATTTGAAGTTCGGATAGTCATAAACTATTGTTTAAATGATTATTAAAATATCTATTTCATGAAAGATAACACAATAAAACAAGAAAGAGCAGAAGTTGTAAGTAAGATAAGATAAGATAAGTAAGGTAGGTGAGTGACGTTGCCCCCTTGTAATAGGTAAATTTTCCGAACGGGATGCATGACCTCATGGTTGAGGTTCATAGTTGCTTCCAAAACTAATGTGGCATAGATTACCTTTCATATGGGGAGATGGCGCCTACACTTTGTTGACACTAAATGATACTTTCACTGGTATTCAACTGGTGTCCTTTAAGAACGGAACAAAAACAACTTTAAGCTTTATTGCACACTAAAAAAAATGGTTTCATTATATTAGGAGAGTGACTTGTAAACCTAACGAAGTTTGAGAAATTCTCAAACTTATTTCAATAAAAATAATCGAAATAAAAGTAGGCTACAATGAATAAATGGAAGGTACTGTTTAGTAAAAAAACATACCTCAGACTTACAACATTAAAAATATATATAAATAAATGTAAGAAGTGTAAATAATAATTATAAATGGGTTTGGTAATCCAGTAAGGGATAAAACGTCCGTGATAGCGTGGCAAACAGGCGCTAGAGTATTTTAATATATTATAAAATATTAATAAAGTAAATAGTAAATACGTGTGAAATAAAAGATAGTTGATAATTTACAAATATTCCAAAGGAGACAGGAGATTTTGAATTTCAAAAACGTCTACTATAGTGGAAGACGGATAATGTAAACGAAAATTCTGAGAAGGAAAATGATAAGGAGGAAGCAAAGAAAAGTTGGATAAAAAAGAAACAGAAAGCAAGAGCTGAAAAGGGACGCGAAAAGGCAAAAGCGAAGGCGGAAAGGGAAAGGGACAGAGAGGAACCTGAAGAAAGGTAGAGAAAAGAAAAGAAAAATAAGACTGCAGGAAATAGAGGAAAAGAAACAGTTTATGGAATTTATAACGGTAAAGTTGGAGACCTACCAAGTGTCTGTCAGCTAGGAGACAGGAGTAAAGAAAGAAAGGATGGAACAGTGGGGAAATTGTATCTCAGTGATGTAAAAAAAGTTTAAGGAAAATAAGTAATAATCATCACCTAAAACACGATGATAAGACGTTAAGAAAATTGAACTGCGGGTCAAAAGGGTCGAGGAGAAAGTGAAAAATGTAGCAGTTGAGAGCAGAAAGATACAAATATGTAGATCCATATACACAGATTAAGAGATAACATGGGCTTTGCTTGTTACAAGAGAATATAGAATTGAGGAAAATAAATAGAGGATCCCATGTCATACCTAACAGAGGTTGAAGTGTTGTTTAGTGACCCAACAATGGGGGCGAGTCCAATCGTAACAAATTAGAAAAATATATAAAGGTTTCGGCTGATGAATTGTGACTTGCAATTAAGAAAGGGGGGAGGATTATGAGAAATTTAGGCAAATACTTATGAAGAGTTATTGGGTTTTTAACGGACAAGAAAGAGTTACAAACATTTTAGATAATGGCGTTATTTTAGTTCCGAGCCAGACAATAAGTTGGAATATTTTATTCGCTTTGGTACACAAATCCAAACATTTAGAGCCTGCCAAATAGACGCACTAAGAAGTTAAAGATTCAACAATTGATTTAGCATTACTTAAACTTAATATGTGTTTCTTTTATACAATACTTGGTTTGCAATTACATGTATAGTTCAATTATAAGATATTTCGGAGGTAAAATAAGCTTTGTATCAACTGTATATGCACAATATAATTAAGATTAGAAAAAAACAGGTCTTTAGAGAACACCAAAGGTCAAATTAAGGATGTTATTACCTATAACTGATAAAATAAAATCTCAGAGGAATTAGTCAATGTTGAATAATTAAATGAACATTATTGTATCGTTTTCAATATTTAAACTTTTTGCAATCTTGTCACACTTTATATAACTTTTATAAATTTTAATTAAATTAAATGGACAATGAAGCTAAACTTTAACGATTAATTTGCAGTCAATTAAATAAATGTATATGTTTTTATCTTTAAATTTATAATACAAAATGTTCTTTTATATGTCGTATTAAATTATAAGATATTTAAGAAATCTGCAATAGGTTTTAAATAAATTATATGTGCATTCACTTTAATATTAACAAGAACAGGTCTATGGGAACGCCAGGTCTATAGGGAAAGCCAGGTCTATAGGGAACGCCTCACAACAAATTGCGAACTATATTAGTCACAAGTGAAAAAATAAGACTCAAATAAATTCTATAGTAAAATTAATTGATTA
Source organism: Prosapia bicincta (assembly GCA_036971475.1). Taxonomy (NCBI): domain Eukaryota; kingdom Metazoa; phylum Arthropoda; class Insecta; order Hemiptera; family Cercopidae; genus Prosapia; species Prosapia bicincta. The sequence goes on from JBAIZL010000005.1 coordinate 123,076,682, forward strand.
AATGCATATTTTTGTACTTTCTTACATGATTTTGCAATATGCATATTTTGTTCAATATTATCTAAGAAACCTTTGAAATAAGGCTAGAAAAGGTTTTCATTTAATAAATTGTATTTTCAATTATTTAATAAAAGTATTAAAATTTTCAAATTAAAATTCCTGTAACTAAATTATAAAACTTGCCACCTTAAAACATAATATAAATGTAATACAATCTTATTACATTAGGATACTGATGTAAAATAATTCGTTATTCATTAAAAACATGCTAGCATATTGAAAGAGTTGGTTTTTTGAAGAGGGTATATATTCTTCCAGCAGATCCTGCTCGACAGTTCACAAGCGCCTGTAGTTGAACCCGTAATGTAGGATAGGATCCTATTTTGAACCAGTCTATCTGGTTGTTTCGTTGTTAATCTAGTCATCGTTAGGATATAAGTTGAGTCAATGTATGACACGTATTTTCAGCTGGTGGATTTCAGGAGTGTATCATACGATGTAAACCCACCATATTTAGAAACCCTTTAATGTTAACAAGTAACAGACCTATACACTAATATAGAACAGGGAAGGGCTAAATAAATACAAAGGCGGAGTGAGTAAAGTAAAGGTTGGCCGTGGAAGTGCACAATAGGTGACTCATTCCAGGGAAAGCTGTGGAAATCAATTAAAATAGTTAATTTCAATCAATAAAGAGCTTTAACTACTTACGTAATCCAGATCTGTAGAACCGATCTATAAAACCTATTGCACAACGTTTAGTATAATGTTATACAGTGAAATATAATTAGCATTACATAGAAACCAAATTGTTTTTTTTAACAATTCTTTCTCCTTCGGTTCCAGTCCCTTTTTTACTATAATTTCAATACTTTTATGTGTTTATTTTTATTATGCCTTTTCCATTATATATTGAATTTGTATATTTGATTCAAAAACATTTAGCAAAATATTTTTATCAAGCCAATAAATACAGTTAATTCAGGCACTAGTTTTGCACTTGGAACTATTTAAACTTACATTATAATATAAAGTATATTTAAATTTACGTAGGATTTAATATATGTTACAATTTTAGAAACTATCTGAAACCTAGTCATATATAAACATTTGTGTTAAGTGCAGAACATAACTTTTTCCAACCTTTCTATACAACAAATTTTCAACTCACATCTCTTTTTTTGTACATTTCCTATCTTTAGGCAGCTCACAGATGCCATTTTAAATCTATCTGTGTAGTCTTTCGGGAAAATTCAAAATTAATCGTATTTTATTCTTTTCTCCATCGCCTAAACTTCACAGTTTGTATTAGTATAGATAACTCCAGCGATAGTGGATAGAGGGAAAAAAGTGCTAATAGATTGCAATTTTAAGAAACTTGACTGATTACAGGCACACACAGTTATTTAAGACCAATCGTTCGGAAGTATATTCTCAGCCCTAATATCTCAAGTTTCTTCCTCGTTAGTAGAACAAGTACAGCTTGGGCTTGGTCAGCTCATCTTGCTCAGATGGGTGATACACGACAATACATATACATACAGTGGATTTAGAATTATGTGGAATAAATTCTTTTCCCAATAGAAATATATTGTAGAATGCAAATGAATTTAGTTATGCAGTAAACATATTCCCCAGGCGTAACATTCTAGTTACAAGAAGTCGTTTTTGAAACTGAGATACTTGTAAGTTAGACCAATTGTCACGAATATTCCCGAAGATCATACATGGCAGTTAATACTAATAGATGATTTCGTCTTCACTTAGAGATCTTTTTATTTTGAACTTGAACTCTTTTCACGTGTCGTGAAAATATATGGTTCTATATAGTATATATATATATATATATATATAGAAGTATATACATATCTAGGCGATGATAACCACTATTGGTTTTTCGCCAGGAAAAAAAAAATCTAGAAGATAAATTGTGAGGTTTAATTGTGTTGTAATCATTTATTAAATATACTAAACATTCAGAAATGTGTATTTCATTCAATTAAGTGATAGCTTATGATTTCACACAAATGTTTTCACTTTTAAATTATGTAAATTTTTGTAGTAGTAAATGAAAATGGATGTGTAAGAAGAAATATATAATGTCACTCTAGCTGTTCCACAATACCGTTGCAGAGTTATATCCTTCCCCATGGCTTTAATGTTGTATGCAGATTTTCTTATTTCTGTGAAAGGAGGCCCATGCAGTTGCCCTAGAGACAGCCTGAAGGGCAGTCAGCTATTATGCATATTTTCTTCTCCTTTGTTTCAAAGCAACTCAAATAATCAACAAATAAAATAGTCAACTGTTTTTTAAAGACAGAGTTTCACAATATTTTAAATCAGAATACAAGATTATCAGTATTTATTGTGTGGAATGTCGGATAGTTATACCAAGCAGAGGAAGATTGTATCCTTATAGAATTGAATTATTATGATGTAGAAACTTTTGTATTTAGCTTGTAGCACAATGAAATCTTTATAATTACTAATTTTTTAAGGAGCCACAACTGGAATTATAGCAATCTGCTGTTTGAGGGCAGATATGACGCACAAACGATTTCAGACGTTCAACACATAACCAATATGAACAAGAAACAGAAAGTCTAAGTCACTACAAATACTTAATCCACTGGATTTAATTTAATTAGATATCAGGCTAATTTATTGTGTAAAATAAATGAAAACATTTAGTGTCTTGTTGAGGCAATAAGCATTTCACTTAATGAGAAAAACTATACATCCAACTGACTCTAGTACCATCTGACAATTTTAAAATTTACTGATATTATTTTGAGAATTAATAAAGTAGCATCACATATTCAAATTGAGTAATATAAGGTTATGTATATACCTTACAGAAAAAAATACTAATTGACTGTAGAAAAATTGTACAAAAATTATCTAGGCTTTTTAATGAGTATTTGCACAAAAACACATTAATTAGATCTGTTTTATTAAGAATTTATTAACTAAAAGATTGAAATTGAACGACCTGATGACAATGAATACTGGCAATTGTCTCAATTTTTATAAGAAAACAACATTTTAAATTTTTTATGTGTTTGCATAAAACATTTCTAAATTAAAAATCAAGTGTTGAATATGTGCTACTAATGTATATTTATAACTCAAAAAATGAAATAAATTGGGTATTTTCAGGGACCATTCCTTTCACTATTATATATATATATATATATATATATATATATATATATATATATATATATATATATATATATATAAGATGTCGCCTGCTCTACAACATTATGAAGTAATAGCTTTCATCACTTAGGCATATTGAGAGTTAAGTAGCTGGTCATTCCAGCTATGTCTATCAAATGTCTTTCAAGAATAATTAAACAGTAAGAAGTAATGAGTCATTACAAAACAGAACTTGCAGTTTTTGTGTTGCATATATTGAGGTTTTTTAACAATTGTTTATACTGATATCACTTGGGAAAATCATTTACTGATATTTTCTATCCCTTTCTACCAAGTGATATCAATAAAACAAATAAAACAGAACTCGAAAAAAGCATGCGAGTTGAGAAGAACGGAGGACAAAATCTATGGGAATGTAATAAGAATTTATAAAAAAAGGATCTGCAGAGAAGAATATCCAAATTTCTTTAAAATTGTTTTCCCGGGTATTTTAAGAACATCATGACCTTCAACCCTATTATATGCATGGTTTAATCAATCTGGTAGCGGATTCCTATCTTTTTGTCGGTTGAGTTGCAAATGAGGGGGGCTGTCAGGAAGAATTGTCTTAGAGTTTACTCGTAGATCCAAAATTAAGTGAGATATTTACTAAACACTTTTAAATGTTTTAAACTCGCCTATAGTATCACTTACTTTGTTTGTTGAGGACAGCCGTTTTGGGAGATGTGTCACATTGTCAACTCAGACTGTAACTGTTCTCAAGGTTTACGTAGGCTCATCCTACGGCCGTTGAAACGGCCGTCCTCAACAAACAAAGTAAGTGCTACTGTAGGCAAGTTATAAAACATTTAAAAGTGTTTAGTGATTACTAGTAGCTCACGTGAAGATGGAATCAACAAATGAGATATTTAATTGAGCTGTGTGAATGATACATATATCAATGAAAACTTTAATACGTCAACAGTTTCTCTTATTTCCTTATTTTCCACCTATTTTTCCACTGCATATGTTCTAACTTTATCGTTTGTCCTATTTTTATCTTCCTTCCTGCCAATCTATCTATTCAGTTAATTATTTTACTATATTGTGGTACGTTGTAAATTAAATAATATGCTCTTTTTATAGTTATTCAATATGGATTTGTAACATTATTTGGGGCTGCATTTCTCTTGGTACTATTATTTGCTCTGCTCAACAATGGTGGCGTGCTGTTATCATTCAGGGACATACTCATGCACGTCTATTTCTGATGCCAGTAGTAATGGGGAAGCCCGAAGTATATTTTGAATGGGGTAGGGGAAGCAGTTGTGCCTTTAAGCTATTGCCACTAAATTTTAGTCACGTAAGGATTGACCTATTTCATTCTAAACGTTTTCACCAAGTACATTTCTTAATTTATAATGAAATATATAGCAACTAATTAAGAAAATGTGTGTGAATATATCACGATAATTTATAATCATCTAATTAACAAACTTATTTTGTTTACTAAAGGGACTTCGCTACCTTTCATGGCATATCCTGAAGAAGTTTTAACTACTTTTAATGTTACTGTTTACATCTTACAGGAACAGTATTTGTGTTAATCAATATTTATTGTTATTTTTGTTGGTTTTCCAAAATAATTTGAAGAGATAGATTATTTCAGGAAATTGATTATGTAAAAAATACCTATGTACATATCAACTCCAAGTTGGAATCATACAAAGCCTAAACTTAAGGTGTCCTGTAAATCCGTACCACTGAAAACCACTGCGGAATTTCTGCAAGATTAATAACGTTCTTGGGAAACCAAATAAAAAAATCAAAGATGTGATGGACTGCATGAATAAAGAAGCGGAAAATTCAGCGTGTGCATAGATGAGGTTGGTGTTGCACATGGAAGGCAAACGAAGGAAACCAAAGTACATGAAATTTGACGAAAAACTGAAAAAAAAGAAAAGTATGAAGAGGATGGTGACATCAGGACTTGTATAAAAACTATCTCGCACCTCAAAAAACTAGAGTAGTTTGTTGAACTCAAAACCAAAACCAAAATGAAAAAAATTTAAAAAAATAAATAAATAAAAGAAAAAATTATTAAAATGAAAAATTTTAAAAAATTGACAATGCTTTAAGCTGATTTTAAACACGCCTAAATAACAAAAGACAACTTTTGACATTTAGCCAGTCCAAAGCCTGGATAAAGTGTGATGGGAATCGCTTTATTATTTATTATATTATAAACATTGAAAAAACTGAAAAACTGCGCAACGCTGGTTGTGTCATCACTCATGGGGCAAGTAGCAAGTAGCCAGTATTCATTGTTACGGCAAACTATAGAGTGGCACGAATTTTCACAAATTCTTTAGTGCGACCGATTTTCACTGGTACGGATTTACCCTCACTCAAAATTAAAAATAAACCCCAATAATAACTAATATTTTTAACAATTATTCACTGTTTCAGACTTTTGTTGTTGCTTACACAAGTGATTTTATTCATCAAATTGTGTACCAGGTTGTTTACTCACAAAATGAAAGTCTTGAATTCTATATAAACTCTTCATTGTCAGGTAATATACACCAAAAGTATAGAATACAGAGTTATAGAATACAGATTTGTAGTCAAAGAATATACTTTACATTTTCTGATATAAATGTGTTGATATTTAAAGATATCTTAAATAAATTACAACTTTTGATATCACTTGGCAAAATAATCTATTACATACTGATGACATTTCTTTACCAGACGCGTTTTCCATTAAGTCAGTGTATTGTTCAATACAGTGAGTCACGGCCGAGACTGTTTCTCAGGTACGTTGTATTGGGTTTGTCAAAAGTGAAACCAAAAGCAGTATTTTAAATAAAAAACCTCAAGATTTACTACACAAAAATTGCCAGCTTTAATATCTTAAAAAATATAATATGAGCAATCTAGAGGAATTAACCGATTCATTTAAAAAGGAAAACAATATTGAACTTAAGTTTTAAAAACTTTGGGTTGATACCACTTTGTATTTTACTTAAAATTAGTGGTGTTTAAATCATAAGGAATAATTTAAATCTATATTATATTTAAAAAGGTAAATGTTTATTTAATCTAGTAGATTTTATTGGTTCATATGATCAGAGGAAATTTATGTAAACTTACTAAGACAAATCATTTTCAATCGCAATAGGCAATCTATGATAGTGTACATGTTGGCCACTTTGAAGCATTGTTTGAAGCTTAGTACAATCAAATACATTTTGTCCCAAGAAGGTAAAGAATTTACATTCTTTAGATAGTGCAATAATAATTTGGCATTATTTGCTCATTCTCTCTCTCTCTCCCTCTCTCTCTCTTTCTCAATTTATTTACTTTAATTATAGGTTTGTCAATCTTTAAAAAATCTAATAACTAATTGTCATGATTATTTACTTTTTCTCTCTCTCTCTCTTTCAATGAGAGGGAGTATATATATATATATATGTATAAATATATATATATATATATATATTTATATATATATATATATATATATATATATATATATATATATATATATGTATATATATGTATACATATATATATATACATCCCGCTATCAATATGGCAGCATTTCATTTTGCAACCATATGGCAGCCACTTGAAAGAGTGAAGTATATATGTTTTTCGTCGTGTATAATTTATTTCTAATAAACATTATACTACTCCATATACTTTAATTTCATAAAATCCTAAAAATACAAAATTGACTGAAGTACTATCAATACGGCAGCATTTCATTTAGGCATCAATATGGCAGCCAGTGTATATTTTCGTTCAGTCTAATAACAATATGGCAGCCGGTGTGTATATTATTCCCACGCCACTAACGATACGAGAACCAAGAGTGTTGCCACTATGGTGCGACTGTTTGACTAGTCAAATGTTTAGACTGTCGTGTGTGTAATCACGGTGAAAACATAAACATTAGAATGTCCCTTCTTCATTTCAGCTGGCCAATTATTTACTCAACTAACATAAGTCCTGGTTGTTAGTTTTCATAAACGTGTACAACTATCGAAAGCTGACGGGGATACAAGTGTGTGCCTCTACAGGAGTAGCAAAAAGATCAATTAGGGTAGAATATCAGAACCCCCAAAAAGCTAGGAAATAATCAATTGGGGTGTTTTTAAGGATACTGAGTCCACTACTGTGAACAAAATAAATCGGGGATGAACGGGTTGGGCTCTATGGGAGTTGTAAAGGAGTGACTTGGGGTCAAAATGAAAGAAGGCACAAAAAAACTAGAAAATGAACAGTCGGAGGGTTTTAACGGTGCTGAGTCTTTTACCGTTAACGAACGCCATAGGGATACATGGGTGATCCTCTATGGGAGTAGCAAATAATGATTTGGAGTATAAAATTGAGAAGGCAAAACAAAGCTAGAATATGATCAATTGTAGTGTTTTGGAGGTAGCTGAGTCCAATACCGTCTTCCATATTAATCGGGAATGCACGGATGTGGCTCTACGGGAGTAGAAAATTAGTGAATTGGGGTACAATTGTCAGAAGGCAAAAAACAATTGAAAATGATCATTCGGATGGGTTTTAATGGCGCCGAGTCATTCACCGTTATCGAACGTCAATGGGGATACACGGGTGACCCTCTATGGGAGTAGCTAACGATGAATTGGGGTATAATTGGGAGAAAGCAAAACAAAGTTAGAAAATGATCAATCGTAGTGTTTTGGAGGTTGCTGAGTAAAATACCGTCTTCAATTATATAAGGGGATGCACGGGTGTGGCGCTACGGGAGTAGAAAAAGGGTCAATTGGGATAAAATTGTCAGAAGGCAAAAAAACCATGGAAAATTATCACTCGGGGGGTTTTATTGTTGCTTAGTCTTTATCCATTATCGAACCTCATGGGGATACACGAGTGATCCTCTATGGGAGTAGCAAATGATTTTTTGGAGTATAAATGTGGGAAGGCAAAACAAAGCTAGAATATGATCAATCGTAGTGTTTTGGAGGTAGCTGAGTCTAATACCATCTCCCATATTAATCAGGAATGCACGGATGTGGCTCTACGGGAGTAGAAAATTAGTGAATTAGGGTACAATTGTCAGAAGGCAAAAAACAATTGAAAATGATCAGTCGGATGGGTTTTAATGGCGCCGAGTAATTCACCGTTATCGAACGTCAATGGGGATACACGGGTGACCCTCTATAGGAGTAGCTAACGATGAATTGGGGTATAATTGTGAGAAAGCAAAACAAAGTTAGAAAATGATCAATCGTAGTGTTTTGGAGGTTGCTGAGTAAAATACCGACTTCAATATTATAAGGGGATGCACGGGTGTGGCGCTACGGGAGTAGAAAAAGGGTCAATTGCGGTAAAATTGTCAGAAGGCAAAAAAACAACGGAAAATGATCACTCGGAGGGTTAATGGTGCTGAGTCTTTCACCGTTATCGAACGTCAATGGGGATACACGGGTGACCCTCTATGGGAGTAGCTAACGATGAATTGGGGTATAATTGTAAGAAAGCAAAACAAAGTTAGAAAATGATCAATCGTAGTGTTTTGGAGGTTGCTGAGTAAAATATCGTCTTCAATATTATAAGGGGATGCACAGGTGTGGCGCTACGGGTGTAGAAAAAGGGTCAATTGGGGTAAAATTGTCAGAAGGCAAAAAACCATGGAAAATGATCACTCGGGGGGTTTTAATGGTGCTGAGTCTTTTACCATTATCGAACGTCATGGGGATACACGGATGATCCTCTATGGGAGTAGCAAATGATGATTTGGAGTATAAATGTGAGAAGGCAAAAAAAAGCTAGAAAATGATCAATCGTAGTGTTTTGGAAGGTGCTTAGTTCAATACCGTCTTCAATATTAAACGCGAATACAGAGGTGTGCCTCTACGGGACTAGAAGAAGTATGATTGGGGGTAACATTAGCAGAAGAGAACATAACACGAAAAAATGATCACTTGGGTCTTTTAATGTTGTTGTCTTTTACAGTTATCGAACGTCAATGGGGATGCACGGGTCATGCTCTATGCTAGTAGCAACTGGTGAATTAGGGTAAAAATTTCAGAAGGTAAAATAAAGGTAAAATATTATGGCTTGTAAAGTGAAACATTCAACCAAATAAGATTTTATTTTGGTATTTTTATCTTTTGGAGGGAATGAACTCGCTGAAGTAAATAGATACTATCATGAAGTAACTATCATGGTCCCTGTCACACGATTAAAACTGATAATACTGAATGATGTGGTCATCCTTCAGAGATCGAAAATAAACATTACACAAACACGTTCATGACGGGTTCGATTCCAGGCGCTAATTGGTCACGTGTTACAATGTGAAATTTATACCACCATTTCTCCATCTACTTTCAACATACAACCACACGGGACGTCTCTTTACAATCAGTTTCGTTTCGGCTACAATAGTACATAGTTGTCTTAGAAATTGTCACATTGATTGTTACAATTCTATTATTTGTTGTTATTTTTAATATGAATTAACGAAATGAAACTTAACGAATTTATTGTTTTTATTAAAAACAAATGTTCACAAATAAATTTAAACCCTCAATTTAAGTCATTTCTTTATTTAGGTTAGTACACACGGCACTGTCTTATAAAAGGTATTAATCTCTTTTACGTATGTTTGGAAAAAAAGGGAGACACTTGCTAAATCTATGCCTTACGGGTCGCGTTCCTCGTGTCGGTTTCTTCCAGGCCATTATAAAAGATTAAAATTAATAAATCCACCGCCGCTAGGTTGCTATTTTAAAATTTCCCCGACCCATTGAAGGTGTTCAGTGCTCTGTCGAATTTTAGGAATAGTTCTTCAGTTCTGTCAGTAAACATAGTGTCATAGTAACAAAAATACGGGAGTGCAAGTAGACGATTGTATTGTGAATCAGCAGGTTAGGTGTAGACCGGTATCCATCGATCCTCTGGATTGGTTACATGTTTTCAAAACCCTCAATAGATCTGCAACTAAATGAACGGTTTCATCTTTAACAATATTCAATCTAGATTTCCAGGCGTGCACTGCACGGGATGAGGGATAAAGGCTTTTTTCTTCTGAATTTCTCATTTAAATATCAGTCTTAGAGTTAGTACACTAACTCCTCCTATAGCCTTACTTTACGAAAGTTCATTTATTCTCATTAAATTTATTTTATCTCATTGAGCTTTCTGCCACAATTTTTAAATTCTATTTCTTTCGTGTTACAATGTATTAGGAGTTTTTGCGGTTTAAGAACGATTTTGCAGAATTTTTAGACTAATTCGTCGAATTTTCTTAAACATTTCTTCTTCAGTGTATTAAAAAAATGAAAATTTCAATTTTAAGTTTTTACTGCTTGTAAAAAAATAATAAAGGATAAGCAAAGGGTTGGCATAAAGTTTATTTATAGTAAGTTTTTAAAGTTAGGCCTATAGTAGAAAAACAACAAATATTGTATCACCTTTACCTCAGGTAGGTAACCAGAAAAATCTAACTATGTTGTACATTGTAAATAAAAGAAGGCTTTTATTTGGTCAAATCTCATCTAATGTTAATTTCTTGTTCCCGTAGGCCCATTGAACACGTCTATATTTTAATGGTTCAAACGAGCACAAATTACCATTTTTGGGTAAAAAAATTCAACATTGAAATAATAGTATTTCTGTACTTACGACAGCCAAATGTAACCAGAAAACTGTTTTATTTTTCTGTGAGCATATGCTTTAAAAGGGTGCATATATTATTCTAACAAGAAGTAAAATTTTCACGAAGATATGACATTTTAGTACCAATACCAATCAGTATACACATTTTATCAAGAAAAGTGCTACACACTTTTTGTATTTATTTAAGGATTCATGTATCACAGGTGGTTTTCTGAAAATAAAACTAGAGAGCAGTTCAGGCGGTTTAAGCAATGGTAAACATTTAAACTTCTATACTTCTACATGTCTAAAGAATATATGTTAGGATATATTTCTTACCAATGTATATTGCATTGTAGCTAGGCATCACGGTGAAAAACGTTTTCGGTAAGCAATGTAATACATCTATTTCATTTATCCACCATATTTAATTTGTCATAAGTTGTTATAGGTATAATTGTGTTTGAGTAAAGACCTATTTTGTCTAAAAGTTCTTCTTTAACTACATTCATTAAATTTTCCTGGTAGTCGTTGTTGCCAGGTTAAAAAATTTATTTAATTCCTCCCTTAGATATGTTCCTAAAGGATGACATTTCACCTTGATTGTGATGTTACTTTCATCAAGACACGTTGAATGCACATGAAAATATATCTGCTAAGATTTAAGTATATTTTAATCTTCTTCTTTAATTCTATCTTTAACCGTATCCCTCCTGGCTCGCATATCTACAATTTTATTTATTATTATTATTATGGTGAAAAAATTTACAAATATTTTGGCGAATATAGCTGAGGAACCAGTCTTCAAAAACAGCGTAAAATAGCGTTATGCAGAGTGACAGAATGAAATTAGTCACTATGATGGTATTTCTTGTTTTGTAGATTTTTTTTCACTTTAAAAAATCTCTCCGTTCTTCGGTCGACATGTTACATACATTTTTATAGTTAGTATCAGAATGATTTTAGTTCGTTCGGCTGTGTCTAATCTCAAGACAAATTCTGCTAATACTCAATCACTTCTCAAAACTGTCTCCTTTGTTTATATATTTTACGAATCCTACTACTAGCAATACCAGTTAATAAATAACTCCTAATTACAAACTTAATATTTCGATTGAATATTCTCTATTTTTCGTTGATAGAAAATTACTTCAGTTAAGCAACCCTAACCAAGAGCTTATAAAACGTTTTGTAGTCAATCTTTAGACGTTGATATTCATAAATATTTACTACCGATGATCACGGTAATTTTTCACTATACTTTAGATTTACTGAAATTTTACTGATAATTTCGTTTCATTTTTATGGTAGGCGAACAAAAAGACTATCTACGATCAAAACATTGGGCGTCCTGATAAAGATTACAACGGGCATCGGCTTTTTTTAGCTATAATAGTCGAAACTTAGTATGGTATTTATATCGTATGGTATCCCCGCAAGCAAGAATCAGTACAGTAGTCTTGAAGAGCCAAGCAACAATAATTTATGTATGTACTGTAATCAATTAAGTTCTACATACGTATTTTGTGCATTCTTAATTATAGTATTAGGGTTCAATAGAACTCCAGTTTTTTTTTTCTAGTGTACAGGAAGCTATTTCCGTGTAATCCAAGTTGTCGGTAATCCGACGGTGTCTCGGTGTCATCTACCTCGAATTATCCATGCACTACTCTATTTGTTACCGTACCAATGATCACCGTACTTAAAACAGTTTTTCATGCAACTCTAAAGTGAGTGAAAATCCCATAGACATCAAAGTTACTCTTGGGACTAGAATATCGAGGATAAACATAATAGATTTATTACATTGCTTAATGAAAAAGTTTTGATTCCTAGCTACACTGCAATATACATTTGGAAGAACTATATCCTGACATATAATCTTCAGAGATGTAGAAATGAAGAATTTTATATATTTACCATTGCTTAAACCGCCTGAACTGCTCTCTAGTTTAATTAGCATATTAACACCTATGATACATGTATCCTTAAATAAGTACTTTAAATGTTTTGCCCTTTTGGTCATAGAATGTGTGTATATATCCACGTGTTCAATCTTTGCTACATTATTTATATATTTTTCAAACTATTTTTGAGTAATTCTGATATGGAAACATAAACAGCCGACAATCTGAAACCCATTCTGACGCGTTTGTTTACTTGATGGCAGACCAAACTTATCTTAATGTTCCGGTCAATGCATCTCATACTTTTCCCTTGGGGTTCTTAGATACTATAGGATCGATTAAGTATTTATTTTTTAACTTAACTTGCTTTTCAAATTAATTGTCATAGCATCTCTATCCAATTTTAAGAATCTAAAAGTGACTATTATTTGCTGTATATTGTTACAATTTGGTAACATTGCAAACATGTTACCACAAGTCTACAACACATGTATTAACAGATGTAACATTTAATATGGCCTACGCCATAAATATTCACTAAAGGTTAATACCAATGTATTCAATAAACATATTAATAAAATAAAATATAGACTACCAGCGGCTAAAGTCGAGGATAGAAACAAATGTTTCCGTCTTTATACGACCATTTTGACGTTGGGAGAATACCATAAATTATTTACGTTTACGCCGTATGTAAATGAGAGAAAGGGATGGAAAAGATAGAATGAAGAAAGTTTGTTTTTCGGGCCTTCGTCCACGAGAGTACTTGTGGAGTGCGAGCCTTTCTTTATCTTTGTTTGGCTTGGACCTATGTTTGTTTACACCGGGCAGCCTGATATCGTAATATAAACTGACAAAACTCGCACAGATGTCATTTAGGTTCTTGTATACAATACAGAGATTAACGAAAGATGATTCAGTATTTATTAACTACTACTTCAACTACCGTCCTGCAATTTCTGTCAAAATACTACTGCCGTTGTAGCTCACAGGCACGAAATTACTAAGTGTGATTTATTGTGTGGTTTAACAATTTATCTTGCATTTACTTTATAAAAATTATTTTTGAATATTCTGATTGCATGTGACTAGTAGGGTAAACGTAGTTTTATGAGAGCAGTCATATTTTATTTACTAATTGAAAACTGTAGTAAATAAAACCTACAGATTTTAGCGCAGTTTAGCTAAAAAGACTTATTAAAAGATAATTAACATACACTAATTATTTCTTGTTCAGTGATTGTACACACTTAACTTTATATACAAGATATCATTTGACATATTATAAGCTTTATTTATGGAAACTGGCATTAAAAATAATAAGTCAATTATGACAGCAGTATTTACACAGCGGCTCAGAACATTCTAGACATATTGGCTGTACAAAGACATCTTACAAAGTGTAACTAGTCTTTCTGTTTTTTGTTGGTAATTAGATACAGCACCTGAATCACTGTCTTCTTCGGCTAACCCGTCGCTGATGGTCAGGCACGATGACGGTAGTTAAAGGTTTAGCTTGGAATTTGTAGATATTGGCATAATAGGTTTTCTGGATATATAAGCTGATAAAGATAAGTCGATGAAATGATGTGGGTCAACAAATTCTCTTTGTCGTTTATTCTAAGTTGTATAAAGGTTGAAAAAATATAAGGTCTACTTATTTATAGTTTTTTTTTAATTTACGGTTATAGTACAATTTTTTTCATTAACGGATGGTTGAAAAGTAATTCCGCTGCCCCCGCTAACGATACCATCCTTTTTAAAAGAACAAAAGAAAATAACACGAAAAGAGAAGAAAATTAATTACCCGAAGAAGAATGAGAAAACAAACATAAATGTTTAAATAGTCTAAGTAAAATTGGAAAGAAAATATATGACAATTAGATAAACAAAGTACATTTTTTTAAAATTTAAATAAAAAATTAACGGTTATCTTTTTAAGTTGAATCGTTCAAGCATACAGTCTTTAAAATTCTTAAAGCACATGGACAGGCTGCATTGAAACACTGCTCCAAGTTATAAAGATTAGTTTGACAGACATAAGGTAAACAAACGTGCTAGAACTGCTATCGCAGTGCCGCCTGTTTATGTTTTCATATCACAAACATTTCTGTAAATAGTTTTAGCATAACTTCTGTCCGTGACAAGGTCGCGAACCCGACTCTTTCTGTTGGTTATGTTGCATAGTTGGAAACATGCTAATTTAGGGCGATTTATTGTCAATGGGATATATACCCCAAATCACCCCTTGGTAACTCCGTACATCCCCGACGAATGTTGATGACAAGGGACTAGGACCTTCGAAAATCTTTGAATGCGCATTTTTGGGCAATATTTTAGATTCTGGCAAGTTTTACCTCAATTCACCCACAGCAACACCCGCAGTCCCTTCCCGGATTGTGCATGGCCAACTTCGGTGCTAGGATTAGACTCAGCATTATTAAAAACCCCGAGTGATCATTTTATAACGATCTCTTAGCCTCTGACTTTTTACCCCAATTCTCTCTTTGCTACTCCCGTAGAGCCCACACCCGTCCAGCCCTGGTGTCCTTCGATGACGGTATTGAATTCAGCATCCTCAAAAGCCCTAAGGCAGTTATTTATCTGACAATTTCAACCCAATTTATCCCTTTGGTACTTGTGTAGAACCATCGCAGTACATGTCCGGCGACGGCATTCAATTCAGCCTCCTCAAAAGTGGTAAATTTCAAGTAAATTTTTGACTTTTGACATTTTTACCCCAAATCATCCCTTTGGCACTCACGTAGAGTCACACACGTCCATCCCCGGTGACTTTCGATGACGCCATTGAATTCAGCACGCCCGTCTAGATGACGTCATTGAATTTAGCATCCTCAGAAACCCCCGTACGGCCATTTACCCGCGATTCTTAGGCATCTGACATTTTGACCCTAATTCAACCCCTTTGGTGCATGGGTTTAGCCTCACCAGAACATCTCCGGAGACTTTAGATGACGGCATTAAATTCAGCATCCTCAAAAACCTCCGAGCTGATATTTTCCAGCGATTTTTTTACTTCTGACATTTTCACACCAATTCACAAATTTGGTAGTCGCGTGGAACCACACCAATCCATTCCCGGTGACTTTCGGTGACGGCATTAAATTCCGCCTCATCATAGTTCCCCGAGTTGATATTTTCTAGTATTTTTTTTTTACTTTTGACATTTCTATCCCAAATCATCCCTTTGGCACTCACGTAGAGTCACATACGTCCATCCCCGTTGACATTCGATGGCGGAATTGAATTAAGCATCCTCAAAAACCCCCGAGTGGTTATGTTCCAGCGATTTTTTGACTTTTGATTTTTTCACCCCAATTCACCCCTTTGTTACTCGCGTGGAACCATACCAGTGCATCCCCGGCGACTTTCGGTGACGGCATTAAATTCCGCCTTACCAAAAACCCCCGAGGGGATATTTTCTAGTTATTTTTTGACTTTTGACTTTTAACCCCAAATCATCCCTTTGGTACTTACGTAGAGTCACATCCGGTCCATCCCCGGTGACTCTAGATAACGCAATTGAATTTAGCATCCTCAAAAACCCCCGAACGGTCATTATCCCGCGACTGTTAGGCATCTGACATTTTTACGATAATTCAACCCCTGTGGTACATGGGTTTAGCCTCACAAATACATCCCCGGAGACTTCCGATGAAGGCATTGAATTCAGAATCCTCGAAAACCCCCGAGCGGATATTTTTCAGCGATTTTTTGACCTCTAACATTCTCACCCCAATTCACCCCTTTGGTACTCTCGTGGAACCACACCAATGCATTCCCGGTGACATTCGGTGACTGCATTGAATTCCGCTTCATCAAAATTCCTCGAGTTGTTATTTTCTAGTAATTTTTTGACTTTTGACATTTCTACCCCAAATCATCCCTTTGGCACTCACGTAGAGTATCATCTGTCCATCCCGGGTGACTTTCGATGGCAAAATTGAATTCAGCATCCTCAAAAACCCCCGAGTGGTTATGTTCCAAAGATTTTTTAACTTTTGACTTTTTCACCCCAATTCACCCCTTTAGTACTCGCGTGGAACCACATTAGTGCATCCCCGGCGACTTTCGGTGACGGCATTGAATTCTGCCTTACCAAAAACCCCCGAGTGGTTATTTTATAGTTATTTTATGACTTTTGACTATTTTACCCCAAATCATCCCTTTGGTACTTACGTAGAGTTACATCCGGTTCATCCCCGGTGACTCTAGATGACGCCATTGAATTTGGAATCCTCAAAAAACCGCCGAACGGTCATTATCCCGCGATTCTACGGCATCTGACATTTTTACCCTATTTCAACCCCTTTGGTACATGGGTTTAGCCTCGCCAGTACATCCCCGGTGACTTTCGATGACGGCATTGAATTCAGCATACTCAAAAACCCCCGAGTGGTCACTTTCCAGCGATTCTTTGTCCAATTCAAATATTTACATTACGTAGTACGATTGATATCTATGTGGATGCCAGCAATGTTGCCAAGTTTGTGGCTGCCATAATGGTAGGGAATGGTTGAAATATACAGTAAATTTATATACAGGAAGCGACCACGCTGCCCCTGGCGGAAATGTTACGAACTTGTGATATACAAATCCCGTTCACTCTGCTATCAATACGAGTACCGTTTGGTTATTACAAATTATTTTTTAAAAATTCAGAACGACCATAGAACTTCCAAATACAGTATAGCTCTAATAAAACACTTCTTTTTACACTTATTAACATGATTTTTATTTCGATTATTGTCAAAGGGTGTTACATTATCATGGATTACTATATGGCAGCCGTATACGGCTGCCACAAGTACCCGGCTGCCAGTTTGAATGCAAAATGACCAATGTATGGTCTCCGTATTGTTAGCAGGCTGTATATATATATATATATATATATATATATATATATGTATATATATGTATAAATATATATATATATATATATATATATGTATATATATGTATAAATATATATATATATATATATATATATATATATATATATATATATATATATATATATATTTATATATATATATATATATATATATATATATATATATATATATATATATATATGTATATATATGTATACATATATATATATATATATATATATATATATATATATATGTATATATATGTATAAATATATATATATATATATATATATATATATATATATATATATATATATATTTATATATATATATATATATATATACAGAAAATGAACACATATTACGCGTTGTAAACAGAACATTCATGTGTAGGCCTAAACACTGTACATTGTAGAATACGTTTTCCTGCTTGAACATTTTGTTTACTGTATTGCTGTTTTCAGATCAATATGTCATTTCCAACCCAGATGTTTTCTGTTGAGCGCTAACCAAATCGTCATGACCATAAAGAAAATCAAGAGAATCAGTTTAGCCTAGGTATACAAGTTGAATTGCATATTACAATCGTTTATTATCAAACAAAGCGTTGAACAATACTTTAAAAAACAATTTAAATAAAGATTGAGTGTCTATAATACATCATTCTTTTTAGAACCAAACTCTCTACAAATTTTGTTTATAAATTAAACTTATTTGTTAATCATTCAAGAAAGTTAATGTATTCCAGAAGTATACCATGTTTTATGTACCAAGGTTGTATAATTTGTCAAATATTTAAAACAATTACTGTAGATATAAGGCTGGGACCTGTTTTATTTAATTCTTCAGGCAACTCTACATACAATTCACTAAACTTTACTACTTAAATAATAACCTACAAATAGGAAGTCTCTGTATATCTGTATAAAAGCTATAAAAATATGGAAGTTTGGACAAAAAAAAACACTTGAAATAACCATTGTGAATTTACGATCATTTTACATATTTCAAATTCCAAATTCTACATTGAGAGCTGAATAATTTGGAGGAAAACCTATTCTAAAATGTATCAGTGTTTACACATGAATGTTCTGTTTACAACACGTAACATGTGTTCATTTTCTGTATATGTAAATGTATATATATATATATTTATACATATACTCCCTCTCATTGAAAGAGACAGAGAGAGAGAGAGAGAGAGAGAGAATGAGCATATCATGCCAAATTATTATTGCACTATCTAAAGACTATACACTCTTTACCTTCCTGGGACAAAATGTATGCAATTCATGTATGCAAGCTTCAAACAATGCTTCAAAGCGGCCTTTATGGACACTGTCATAGATTGCCTATTGCGATTGAAAATGTTTTGTCTTAGTAAGTTTACATAAATTATAAGTTTGGTAAGTCATAATTAGTATAATAATAAAGATAAAGTTCCTAAGACCTGCTGCATTTATTCCTGATGATGTTGGTACTCTTTGCCAATGAAAAGCTTTGAATGGTGTTTCAATAAATTATTCTTGTATTTGTATTTTTCTATTTTTCTCATGTATGTACATACATATACATGCATATATATATATATATATATATATATATATATATATATTTAAATTTAAATAATAAATCAAGAACCAGACCTAATGTTAGGGATTTCGGATTACCTATAGGTCCAACTATTACTACTCCTAAGAGCCTAAAATCCTTAGTTTGAAATCTGCTATACTTATATTTCAAGTAATAAAGTATAATATTTTAGTTTTCCTTTTAACAAACTCATTGCAGGAAAGGGATTAGGTAGCTTGAGTCCTTCCATATTCCTACTCAAGCATTTAGAAATTGTAAAGTTATCAAAGAGGGAGGCTGTAGTGGGAGTCTCTCTCTCTCTCTCTCTCTTACAAACACACAAATCACACACACATACACAAAGGAGAGTGTATTGTTTATTGTCCTAATTTAATAGAAATTAAATTGTTTATGTGTTAAATATTTATAGTTTAAATAATATACTCCTAATTATATTTAGGTGAATAGTCAAACATATTTCAAAAAGGCTTTTAAATGATTATACATCACAAAGTACAGGTATAATCTTACCAGTAATGAAAGAAGAACTGTTATAGAGTAATTTCAACAAATACTACAACAACAAAATCACATTATAAACATATTTTCAAATGATAAACATGACAAGAAGTATTGAAAACTTTAATTTGCAGCCTTCAATTATGATCAGTAAGTAGTTTAATATTTATCTCAAAAGAAAAATTGTGAAGTTTAGAGAATTACCTTGCACAAATTCAGGAAAAGGATTTAACACAATATCTGAAATTCAGAAGGAGAAATTTGCTAAGAAAAAATCAGTTGGCCTTACTGCTTAAATAAATGACTAAAGGAATCCAATCACTTTCTAGAGCCTTAAAAGTTTATAGTGATTATTTGCTAAAATTGCTCCATATGATGCCCAGTACGAAACTGTATGTGTATAGAATACAAATATAAAAAAGGCATACCTCAGATCAAGACATCACAAAGTTAATTAACAAGCGATTGAGAAGTAATTAAAATGTAGCTCAGTACTAATGTTCGACGTTTAAGGATACAAATCAGTTATACTTGCTGGTTATTGAAATACCTAAAGGAAACATCTATTCTGTCCATTAGAGCCTCCTAAAAAATTATCAAAACCTTACATTTAGGAAAAAAATATTTCCATAACTCCACAGCAATATATGTGTAGTGAAATTCTTCCTGAAGTAGTTTTAGCCTATTGATCTAAATATGATATTGTGTGTTCGGCAATAATATCAGCAGTAACTTAATATCGCTTCTAGCTATTACAATTAATACTTAACATTAGGTATTAACACAGTGTGGTAGGTTATTTGAAGTGATATCTGAAGGGTTTTAGATTGATAAATCCAGTACTAACCTCTGTTTTAAAAAATAAAATTCTATTTCTTTTTAATTTTGCAATAGCTGTACATGAGTATTTCCTCTTTTATTTTTTAATAGAAGTAAAATCGTTTTTCTCTTCTGTTTTGTAGTTCTGTGTACGTGATTTTAAAGAGATATTTTATAAAACATTAAAAATAACCTGGAGGAAGATAAAAAAACATGAGTTGAATGACAGATTTTTTACTATGTATATTTCACTGATATTGTTTAAACAATTCAGAGCTTTAAAAAGAGGCTTCACTCAGAGTGCTAAGAGTTTTTGTTGTGAATAATCATTTGATCGGATAAATTTGTTCAACATTTATTATTATTAAGGCACATTAAAGTTTTGTTTGCATTCTGTTGTGTATTCTATAACATTGTAGCAGTTTATTGAAGAGGTTTTTTAGCTGTCAGTATATGGCAATATATATTCAAAGAAATTGTATAAAAAATATGTGAGTGTGCGTTTATTCATACAATAACAATTTTTTAAACTATTTCACAACTCTTTGTTGTTTTAGAAATGTAAAGTTGTAAATTATATAAACTATTGGAATTGAAATTTCTCATTAATATCAACTTTGTACTACATTAGTTGGGAACATTTATAAACATATAATTCGTAATTTTCTGAATTAAAAGTAGAATTACGTTTTTTTATGAATGTAGAAAAGAAATGATGAAATACCAATTTACGGATCATATTTACAGTTTCTTAGATATCTAACTAATTTGACTGGTTTCAATGCTTCATTTTTTCGTTTTCTTCTGTCTTTGTTTAGTTTTATATATAATAATATATTATAGATGGGCAGGGAAATGTCATAATATATGCAAAATACGTAAAGCTTTTAGGACTGAATAGTATGAAATGTATAAATTTATACCACATCCTATGTGTAGTTTCTAATACTCCGTCAAATTAGTAATTGTTGGTGTAATTGTGTAGTCTTCCAATTGCTCATAGTAACTGGAAGAGGGTCTGTTCAAATGAAAATGGCTATGAAATATATATGTAGGGCACAAGGAAAGGTCAGGACTAGTTTATTTTGTAGAATTTATATTTATAATGGTTTTTATCTTTACTCTACAGTTTGGTTAAAAGTGTATTTTATTAGCGTCTCAAAGTACAGTGTGATGTTCATATCAAAGCACATTTTCTTATATAAATACATAAACCCTGAAATAATCAAAATAAACTTATAATTAATCTGAAAAAACTTATTTTAATTTATTAGCTAGCCCCACTCA
>JBAIZL010000005.1:123103468-123183468 GCA_036971475.1 Prosapia bicincta
TATGTATATATATATATATATATATTTGTAGATTATGCAACACTGTTTTCTTGTATACACTTATCACTTTCACTTATGTACTTAAACAAGAATCTTACTTGGTATTTATGCAAGCTAACTTTCAACGGATGGCTGCGCCGTCGTCCTCAGGCATACTGAACAGGGTTGTAGACTGCGAGCTGAGTCGATTTCCCGTTGACCTTGGTGTACTATTTTGTTATATTTTTAGATTCACTGCACTGTGCGAGTTTTTAACGTTTGTTTTTGGTTAATATTGTGTATTAGATTGAATAATTTATCGTTTTTTTAATTTTATTTGTATTTGTTCGTTAATGATATTATTTTAATTTTTATAAATTTCTAGTTGTTCCCAGATTGTCATTTTGAGGCCTTTTTTTACCTTTTTTTTCTAGGTGTACGTTTTTTAATGTGGGGAATGTGTGTTTGTTTTTGATGGAATGTATGGCTAAGTTTGAGTTATAAATTTCAGGTTTGATGTATGCATTGAGGTGTTCTTGATATCTGTCTTTTGATTTCTTTTTTGTTTGGCCTATGTATATTTTATTACAGTCTGGGCATTCGATTTTGTATATTCCGTTATTAAGTGTGGGACATACTTTTTCTGGTTGGTTTATTTTGTTGATTATGTTTCCTGTGTTTTTGTAGGCTATGTTAATATTATTATTTTTTAGTGTTTTAGTTATTCCTTTTATGTTGTATCCTGTGTATGTGAATGTAGCCCATTTTGTTGTTTGTGGTTCGATTTTAGGTTGTTTTAATTTATTTAATATTTTAAATTCTAATTATCTATAGTTTTTTTATTGTATCCATTTTTTTAGGCTATTTGATATATTATTTGTTTTTCTTTGATTTTTCTTCATTATTTAAATGCAATTTTAGCATCCTGTATAAAAGTGAGTTGTAAGCGGCCATTTTATGTTGTGGGGGATGGTTGGAGTGGTTTGGTATTGTATTAATGGTTTGTGTGGGTTTCCTATAGATAGAATATTCAATGTTATTTGTATTTCTGGTCAATGTTAGGTCTAGATAGTTTATTTTATTGTTTATTTCTTCCTTCATGGTGAATTGTATGTTAGGGTGTAAGTTATTGATTTCATTTAGGATGATGTTATTATTTATTGCTTTATTTTGTGAGATGTATAATCCATCATCATCAACATATCGTATATATATATAAGTCTTTCATAAATTGTAAATTTAACATTATTTTGTTAAAATATTTCATTTTATATCTGATTTTGTTGTTAATTTTCTGATTCGGTTTATATGTAGGTTTTGTTTAAAATGTACTTATGCCTTTATTTGTCAAGTGTTTGTTATATGAGTATGTTTTAAATACTTAATTTGGTGCGACATTGTGCTGAAACACTACCTGTTGATGATTCAATAAACTACTAAAAACAAAACCATATTTTAAAATTGTTTCTTAGAAACGGACATTTTGCCCTACAATTTATGCATTTGTTACAAACCCTTGTCTTCCTGTAGACTTCGTTAGGTGACAAACGTTCCATATTTTTCCGCGCTACAAAACTCTTTGTTAAAGTATATTGTGTTTTTATTTATAACAAAAACCGTACTTTTAGTAATTACCATCGCTTTATACCAAGAAATAAAAGCGTTCCTGTTTTGATTCCGGTCTCGTCCAAATACTTTTTTTCAGTCTGCAAAAAATGTTAAACTTTATCCACTTAAGAACTAAAATTTAGTGCCTCACACATGGCACATGATTTTAGACATTTTATTTATATCCAATTATTTTTTTAAATAAATTACGCCATTGTTTATTATCTTTGCTTCTCTTATAATCATAGGATTATAACCATATGCTACTTTATATTCATATAGTAATGTTACATAGAAAAGGTTTAAAAAAACATTAAAAAGATTTTACAATGAGACTCATGCACGAAAGGCTCGTATTTCATACACGAGACATTGTATTTACCCTATATATTTTAATTTTGTTATATCATTGTTTTTCCTGGAGTAGCTAATACTTATTTTATTAGTGAAAAATTTATAAAGAATACTATGGCTGTATTTGAAATATTTTGTATTCATTAACGTATCACCTTATATATATATATATATACATAGAGAGAGAGAGAGAGAGAGAGAGAGAGAGAAAGAGAGAGAGGGAGGGGGGGAGAGGGGGGAGAGAGAGGGAGAGTGAGAGAGAGAGAGACACTCGTACAGACTACGATCTCATTAATTATATATAACAGAGTATTTCATAATTTAACAGATTAATAAAAACCTAACCCTTTTGTTTTATAAGCCAGAAACAATTCGCTATTTAATCTTAATTATGGGTTTTACCCAATCATATCACCGCAAAAGCGTGGGTTTTTTTATCTTTTAAATTTGTTTAAGTTTACTGAATATTCTCATTCTGCTTCCATTTTACAAACCTAAGCACTTTTATTAAACATTTAACAACTATAAAAAATGAATGAATATTAATTGCGACTGCAGTTGTACTTGAATGTAACGGAAGCCTCATACTGAGTATGTATGTCGCAGTACCGCAGGCAGTAGCGTCTCTGTTGTGTTTATCTCTGTTAGTTAGATGTTTCTAACTAAGCGCCATTTTACATTAATCTAACGCTTTAAGTTAGTCGCAGTTTGAGTGGGTGGGTGAGAGATTTAGTGTGTGGGTGACGAAGTAGGTTGGTGGGTGAAGAGTAAGTGGGTGAGTGAGAGAGGTTGTGTGGATGGTATTTAGTGAATTTGCAGGGTAAAGTTTTTGATTTGGTAAATGATAGGTTAAAAATGATTAGGTGGGCTAGTGGGTCGGTGTATGCCTGGATAGCTTTAGAGAGTGACTGAATGGACGTGTCTATTGTTGCGTAGGTAGATGATTGATAAGAGAGTAAATAAGGTGATGGGCCATAGTGGTTTCTACAAATATGTAAGCGGACGTGAGGTGTTTCTATAGATAGGCGGTGTACATGTAAAGTGGGGTCGGTGTATGCCTGGATGGTTTTAGAGAGTGACTAAATGGATGTATCTATTATTGCGTAGGTACATGACTGAATAAGTGAGTAAAAAAAGCTGATGGCTCATAGGTGTATCTACAAATAGGTAAGCGGGCGTAAGTTGTTTCTAGGGATAGGCGGGGTACAAGTAAGTTTGGGTTGGTTAATGGTTCTTTAGGTAGGGACCAAGGATGAGCGTAGTAGGGGTAGTAGGTGATGAGTAAATGGGAATGGAGTGAATGGAAGGGATTGATGGTTGGGTCTTAAGAGTTTGAGTGAGTGAATGGGTCAGTAGGAAAATGAGTCAATGTGTGGATGGATGTGTTTGTGGGGGAGTGTAAGGGTAGGTAGAATGAGTTGAGTGAATGACAAAGTATATGGTAGTGAATTGATGAATAGATAAATGGGTTAGTAGGCGAGTGAGTTAAGGCTTGGCGTGTGGGTAGATTGGAAGTGGTTGGTAGTGTGTGCTCGATGTTTCCTTTATTCCATAACAAAGATTGTTAGAAACATTTCTACTTACTTTTGCTTATAGCTACCACTCAATAATGTCCTTCTAATATAAGAGGACAGGGAGAGGAAATAAAGTTCAGATTTTATAACCCATTCAGTGTTGGTATCTTAGCTACAGTAATGCTTGACAATACCAGTCATCATACCTTGAATTCAGACATTTTCCCTACAACTCATATTAGTGGTTTGTTTTATTTGCTTAAGGCGATCATTTTTCTAATCAATTTATGGTTTAGATTGTGTGTTTTTAAATAATTTACCAAGATTCGAATGCCACTGAACACATGTGAATAAGTAAAGATGTAGACGATAAAGCTTAGACTATATAACCAATTGGAAAAATTTGAAAAATATTGCACTGCAGCGAATTTCAATGAGTTGCCTCCAACTAAGTTATATCCAGTTGACAAAGACTCAAATCTCCCAAGGTCACTTTATTGCTACGTCCATTAACGACGGAACTGTTACTTCTAGAGATTTTTTAGAATCAACTATTCAGGCTGATAGTGAATTGATACTCTTATGTTCCTCGTTCTTATCATTTGGGCTGTAAGCAAGTTGAAATTAATGATCTGGTAAGTAGGAGACATGTATTGAAGACAGAAACACTTTTCAGTATGAACTCTTCAACCGATTACAAGTTTTATTTTTTTTATTTTTTTATTTATTTTTTTTTTTTATTAAAACTGGTCATTTCTGACCAACCATTAATTTACATTTAATAATTATATTTTAGCTTATATTACAAAGAATCCATTGATTTCTATTGTATCTTGTTTGATGTTGGAAGCCAACCGGCGTGAGGAAGAGTATTGTTGTCACTCTTGTCGTTCAACGAGTTCAAATGGTTTTGTCCTTTTGAGTCGTCTTGTCAGGTGGTTGTTGTCGAGAAGTCTCAGTGCCTCAGGATTTTCGTGTTGAGTGAGCCGATTTACGTGTTTGATGGCGTTCTGTTTTATGACTTCCTCGACCATGGGTACACCAAGATCGCAATGCAAGTCACTGTTACGCACATACCAAGGAGCGTTGGCGATGTTTCTTAGTACTTTGTTCTGGAAGCGTTGTATCCCTTGTATGTGACATTTGCTGGCACAGCCCCAAAGCTGTATACCATACGTCCAAACCGGTTTGAGGATTTGGTTATATACCAATAGCTTGTTGTATATTGATACCCGTGAATTTCGACCGAGTAGCCAATACATTTGCCTGTAGCGAGTCTGGAGTTCTGTGAGTTTTATTTTGACATGCTCGACCCATTTGGCTTTTGCATCAAGATTCATGCCGAGATATTTAGCTGAATCATGATATGGGATAACACTTCCATTCATTTCGAGCCTCTGAGGGTTTGGGATCCTCTTGTTTGTAAAGTTCACATGGACTGCCTTCTGGTCGTTGAGTTTGATGCGCCATTTCTTGGTCCAAGCCTCAACTGAATCGTTTGATCTTTGTAAGCGTGTTGTCGATTCTTGAACGGTTTTCGCTGTCGCTGCGTTTGCTGTGTCGTCTGCGAAAGTGGCCGTGATGACGTTGGCTGTTTGCGGAAGATCACTGGTGTACAGCAAGTACAGGATTGGTCCCAATACGCTGCCTTGTGGGACTCCAGCTTGTATTTCCTTGAAGTCAGAATACATAGATTCGTGGTTTACTCGAAACAGTCTGTTCGATATGTACGATTTCAGTAGATTCACAAACTGGGCTGGCAGAAACATGTTGAGTTTGTGAATCAAGCCTTCATGCCAAACTTTATCGAAGGCTTGTGAAACATCCAGGAAAACAATCGAGCAGACCTCCTCACCTTCCAGAGCTTTTTCAATGATGTCAATTAGTCGATGCACCTGTTCCACCGTAGAGTGTCCTCGCCTGAATCCAAATTGATGGTCGGGCAATAAGTTCTTTTCCACGATGATAGGTTTAAGCCTGTTGAGAAGCAGCTTTTCAAAGAGTTTTGACATTATAGGTAGAAGTGATATCGGCCTATACGACTTGACCTCTGTTGCTGTTTTGCCGGGTTTCAGGATCATGATCATCTCCGCCACTTTCCATGTTGCAGGGACGTGCATAAGTCTAAGGGACGCATTAATTAATAATAAAAACATTTTTAGTCCTTTTGTTGTCAGTTCTTTCAGCACTAGTCCTGTGATTAAATCGTATCCTGGTGCTTTCTTCGGGTTCAAGTTGTATTTTAGTTCTCGTTTAAGCTCTTTTAATGTCACTTTTTTAATAATTTTAGACTGATTATTAGTGTTTAGGTGAAGTTCTTCTTCATTCGTGGCTTCATTCGGCTTGAAGATGTTTTCCAGATGATCTCCAAACGTATCAGCTTTTTCTTGGTCCGATCTTGCCCATTCATTGTTCTCTTTCAGGATGGGTGGTACATGATGGATTTTCCTTTTCAGTCTTCTCGTTGTTTTCCAGAGGGAATAGTTAGTGTTTTTGTCTGCAGACAGATTCTCGAGGAAGGAGTTTGCAGAGTCTTCTCTCAGTTGGTGGATCAATCTTTTGATTTGTTGGGATTCTCTATTGAGATGATTTTTAACGACGGGATCTCTTGTACGCTGCCATTTTTGCCTGGTTCTTCTTTTGTTCTTTACTAGGTTTCTTACTTCCATAGGGTAGTTGTATCCAGGTGTTTTATGAGTAATTGTTCTAGTGTTATCCCACACTGCTTGTTGAATAAGACTGGTAAATTTTGTCACCGCCTCGTCAAGATGATCCCCAGTAGACAGATCAATGTCGAGGGTAATTCCCTGATCTAGTTGTAATTTAAAACTTTCCCAATCCGTAGTTTTATTGCATAAAGTCGGTTTCGCTGGCTTTTTGATGATAGTTTCGCTCAATGTCATGATGATCGATGAGTGATCCGAGTCCAAGTCATAGCTGTCCTCCAAGGTAATGAAATTTGCCGCAAATTTTCTGGTTATGAAAAAATCCAGAACGTCTGGGGTCTTGTTTCTGTCTGTAGGCCAGTAGGTCGGTTTCCCAGTTGAATGTACTTTACATCCAGTTTTTTCTATTGCATTTTTAAGTTCTCTCCCTTTTGTATTATCCAATCGGGAACCCCATAGGGAATGTTTGGCGTTAAAATCGCCTCCAAGGACGAATCTCTCTCCTAGATGTCGGATTATCATTGTGTAATCGTCTTCTTTTAGGTTATGTTTCGGGGGGAAGTAGACTGCTCCCACTTTGAAGTTTTGTTTCATTGACGAAATGCTTAACACTGTCAGCTGAGCTTCCTCTTTTCGAATGTTGAGATCCTCATTGTACTTCAGGTTGTTTTTGATGAAGATTGCACTTCCTCCATGTGCCCGATTGTCTGGGTGAGTGGTATGGTGGGTATTATATCCATTTATTTTAATGTATTGTTGGTTAGAGAGATGAGTCTCTGAGATGAAACAGATGTCAATTTTATTTTCATAAAGGTAGAGTGAGAATTCTTCTTTGCTGTTTAGAATGCCGTTTGCATTCCAGGTACCAATACGTATGTTTGTATGATCCATACTTATTTTTTGGATTTGTTTTTATTGGCTGGAATCTTACTCCCGAGGGCATTTAATTTGTTTGATAGCGTTCTGTTTGATCTCTCTAAGGTCTCAAACTTCTGCATCATGCTTTTCATCATACTCAGCACCTCATTGCTGTTGGTGTTTTGATTAGTAGTGATGTTTTGCTCATTTGTACTTTGTCTGTTGCTGCTCAGTGCTTGGGCATAAGTCAGGTTTTTGGCAGTTCTTGGGTCTGTCAGTTTCTGTTTCCTTGCCGCGTTTCCTGCTGTTTCAGTGTGTACTGGTTTTTTGATGAGCTTTTCACGCATTTGTTGGAGTTTGATTGGTACTTCACAACCCCTGTAGTTGGCCGGGTGGTTACTTCCACAGTTAGCACATTTGGCTTCTACATTTCTAGGTTTCGTACAATCTATAGTAGGGTGCTTGCCTGCACATTTAACACATCTGTGAGTTTTGTTACAGAAGTTTTGTGTGTGCCCGAACCCTTGGCATCTCTTGCACTGAGGAATCATTTTATTTATTCTCAACGCTTCAATTGAGATCTTCATGTTACAGATGTATCTGATTTCATAAATCCTTTTCATTTCATTTCTGGGACTAAAAGTTAGCATGAAGAGAGGAAGTTTTTTATATTGCTTCTCACCTTCTTCATCTCTAGTGACCCTAAATTTTTGCTTAACATCACAGATTTCAAATCCTTGATCCAAGAGATCACTTTTGATACCGTTTTCACTTGTTGAGACATGTAGGTTTCTCGCCATCACTTTAATGCACCTTTCTTGCTTATTTTCGAAAGAGTACCATTCAAATCCTTCCAGTTTCATTATCTGTGTCACTTTTCTATAGTCATCACTGTTATCAACATTTATTTTCACTTTATTGTCACTCATGCACATAAGTTTATGGTTGATGCCATATAAGGCTTTGTTCAGTAAGGATATGCTGTCAGTGCAGATGATCACTGGTGGTGGTTTAACTGCTTTGGTGGTTTTTTTCTGTTGGGTTTGGTCTTTATTATTGTAATTTTTCTTTGGGGTGGCAGATTTGGTTCTTTTTCTGTTTTCGTTAAGTATCCACTCTGTTTCTCCTTCTACCATTTCCTCTTCTTCATCCCATGTAGGATACTTAAAGGGAGAGTAGGGCCCGGAGCGTTCTTTAACCTGGGCTGGATTACGTTCCACATTTAGTTGGGTACTTACAGCGCGTAGGCTGAAGTCTTTATTTTGATTTTCCCCTTGCAGTGTTGCAATTACATTATTAGCCTGCATTAATTGATTCTCTAGTGTTTTCACTTGGCTCACTAGGAAGTTAACTTGCTCTTGAAGAGCGCGGAGCTGTTGTTCTGGGGACATATGTGGGCCGATTGATTGATTCATCGGCACAAGTGCCTGCGTCATAGATGTATTCTGCACAAGCATTGTCGGGTCTTGACTGATTGGCTGAGTCGCCGTCATTCGTTGCTGCGCTTGAAAATTATTCATAAGGATCTTATTACTAAGGCTAGCATATATACGGTTACTAGCCGTGTCACAGAATAAAATGTTTGTGCTTTATCAGCACTATGTCCGGTCATATAAAATTATTACTAAACATAATTTGTCCAAGATTGTTCATTAATTTTAAATAAAACTTATAAATTAACTTATATTTGCTCGCCAGAATTTAATGCAGAACAATATGCGTCTATAACATTACTCAACGAATAAAGTTTGCATTATTAGACCTATTATCTAAACTTAGCTGCAATAAAGCCAGTCCAAACATATAGCACAAGCCTTATCTCTTCCTTCTCTTATCTGCTCCACTCACAAACATCCGCACTCCACGAGAGTCGAACAGAGACATCGATTACAAGTTTATTGCTAATTCCTACTAATAATATTGCAAATAAAATGGTTTTATCTATCTATCGATAATTTGGGGTAAAGTTTCTATCCAGAAAAATTATAGTTTTTTTTGATATTTTATCAGTAAAAAGTAATAACCTAAATTCTAGTATTATATCATACTTCCCACTAATTTCAAACTTTCAAATTAAAAACTACAATTTCAAGCTAATTAAAGTTCCTTAAAATAGAATAGGTTTATAAAAACCGTATAACTATTAATAAATATGCATACACAAAATGCAATCTCCTCATAATATGTCTACCTTCCTATGATAATTAACCATTTTCGAGAACTAATACTTACAAAGAGTGTCGAAATGCACTATTTACGACTAATATCCATAAACAATTTTTGTAAGCTAGGATAATGTTTTTAACAAACGTTTAAGCAAGTATTTTAGGTTTAGCAATTCTTTGTAGTTTCTGAAATTGAAAATTTCAAAATTGCTTAAGACCTGGTGTTTTTTATGCGACAGTTTAACCTAATTTCCTAAAAAAATACCACCAGGGACATGTACTTGTATGTATTATTGTTTACAGAATTATCTTTCCTTGTAATTATATTAAATTAGGAACGTATTTTATTCTTATTTTTTTGACATATGTCTAATTTAAAGAATTTAAAAGATCTGAGTTAGTATTTAATTTTAAAAACTAATTTTTTGGGTTATTATTGTATTTCAACAGCCCTTAGTGTGTGTAGAATGGATAAAGCCCATATATATATATATATATATATATATATATATATATTCAATATTGCTAACGCAGGTGGAAGAAATATTTTAATATGTGAATGACTGTTAACCCCGACCAACCATAAAATGATCAAATGCCTCAACATGGGGTTGAATGAAGGTGATTTGTGCATTGTGAAGAATTATAGACAAATATAATATATACATTCTTTAAATTGACTACTTTCACAAGAAATTTGATATTAATTTCAAACTCCCATTGGTAAATTAAAAACTATAATTTCAAGATAATTATAGTTGCTAAAGATAGAATGAGATAATAGTAACTAAAGAGCTATTATTAAATATGTGTAACTTTCTACGATGATTGCGCATATTTAAAGACTCATGCAATAGTTGTGACTTATATTCATAGAAAATTTGCTGTATGAGAGGATCATGTTTTTTAAAGAAAAATCAATCAAGTCTTGTAGGTTTTAGCAATACTTGTAAAATTGTAGTTTATAAAAAAAATTTTAATTTGCCCTTAGACTTTGTTTCTCATACAAGTTTTTAACCACTAGGATTTTCTAAATAATTACCACCCAAACATATAGACTAC
The DNA here is from genome assembly GCA_036971475.1 of Prosapia bicincta. NCBI lineage: Eukaryota > Metazoa > Arthropoda > Insecta > Hemiptera > Cercopidae > Prosapia > Prosapia bicincta. The sequence goes on from JBAIZL010000005.1 coordinate 123,113,675, forward strand.
TTATATTAATGTGTACAGAATATTCTTTACTTCAGATTATATTAAATTTAAAACACATTTTGTTCTTATTTTGTCAACCTATGTCTAATTTTAAGAATTAGAATACTGTCAAATAGCATTTAAATTTTAAAAATTGTTTTTTGGGGCATAAATTCGATTCTATCAACGCCTAGTGTGTGTAGAATGGAAAGATCACAGTTACTGTTTTAGAAAGTACAGTTTACTGTAGAAAGATTATTTTTATGTGATAGGCGTTAGGCTTGATGGGGGTGAAGGAAGGTGATTTGTACACTTTGGAGAATGATAGACAAATGTAGAATATAATATGTTTCATATTTTATCAATACACTAAATCTGACACCTAACAAACAAACAAGACAGGATTCAATTATGTAAAAAAAAACTATATGCGAAGAAAAAATGCTGCAAAAAATCTACTTCAACAGACCAGAGTTGTTTGTAAGATTTCCAAAACTTAGGCAGTTAAACAAGGGACAATGCTACTATGTGTTTAACTGCTTTGTTAATTAATTACTATGCTATGGGTCTGACAGTCTGTGTGCTCAGGTTAAGTCACGGTTTATGGTTTATATTACGTCTGTTTATACACTCAACCTCTTGTTTTAAAGTGACTAAATTATTGTGCTATTAAGACATTAAGCTTTTAATTATTTAGAACGATTTTTGTCTGGCAAAAGCCAGGTTTTCTCATCTTCGTCAAAAAATAAATAGTGCCTCAAAAATGAAATCTAAGTAAATTTAAAAAACTAAATATTTGTTGAAACAAAGAAATTAATTGTAACAAACAACAACAAATAGTATAAACAAGTATTAATAAAGAATAATATAATGAATAATAATGTAATATAAGAAAATAATCTGTGGCCATACAGAATTAGCTGATAGACAAAGTAAACTGACGAGGCGACCAAACATTGCACATACAAAGAACGTTTTCTTAACAAGTCTTTAAATAAATGTAATACAGCTAATAAAACTCGATGAATAAGTAATTCGGGGTGGGGGGGTAGGTGGCTGTTCTGGTGGGTTGTGGAGAAGGTGATTGGGTGGGTAAATGAAAGAGTTTGTGACTAATAAAGTGAGCTAATGTGTGTGTGATTTGGTGAGTGGGTGAGTGATTAGGTGGATGGAGAATGAGCGAGAGTGTAGAGTGAACAGGTGGATGAATGCGAGAGTGATAGAATGTGTAGGTGAGTGGGGGAATGGGTGTGCTATTAGGTGGATGGAGAATAAGTGGAGGTTAGAGTGAGTAAGTGGGTTAATGAAAATGTTTGTGACTGAGAAAAAGTGAGTGAATATGTGAGTGATGTGGTGAGTGGGTGAGTGATGTGTTGAGTTGGTGAGTGATTAGATGGATGGAGAATGAGTGGGAGTGTAGGGTGGGCAGGTAGGTGAATGCGAGAGTGAGTGAATGTGTGGGTGAATGGATGAGTTATTAGGTGGATGGAGAATGAGTGGAGGTTAGAGTGAGTGAGTGGGTGAATGAAAAAGTTTTGACTGAGAGAGTGAGTGAATGTGTGGGTGATTTGGTGAGTGGTTAGGTGGAAGAAAAATGAGTAAAATCGTAGAGTGAGCGTGGAAGTGAATGGGAGAGTGAATGAATATGTAGGTGAGTGGGTGAGTGGGTGAGTGAAAGAGTTTGTAACTGTGAAAGTGAGTGAATGTGTGGGTGAATGGGTGAATAGGAGTGTAAGTGTATGTGTGGGTGTTTTGGTGAGCGGGGGAGTGATTTGGTGGATGGAGAATTAGTGGGAGTGAAGAGTGAAAGTGGGTTAGTGATTAGATTGATGGAGAATGAGTGGGTTGGTCAAGAGTGAGCAGGTGGGTGAAAAAGTGAGTGGATTAGGTGAGAGAGAGAGAGAGAGAGAGAGAGAGAGAGAGAGAGGGAAAGAGCGAGCGAGAGAGAGAGAGAGAGAGAGAGAGAGAGAGAGAGCTTGTGGTGTGCGTTTACTAATTTGTGAATTTTAGGTGGTTGTGTTTGATTTTAAAAAAACCTAACTCGCGAATATTGAACCCTATGAAAATTATGTTTCCGAAAAATTAATTTATTGAAGTCATCCTATCTTAATAGGTATGGTTTAGGAATGTTTAAGAGAGTTAAATTATCAAATAAAATTGTAACTCAATTTTCAAATTAGTAAAAACAAGTTTTTTATTTTCTTCAAAATTTAGCAGATACACATAAAGAATTTAAAACTTTTTAGTAATGTTATGAGTTTAATAGTGAACAGTGAAAAATGTAGATTTAATTAAATTTCAATTTCTAAAACAAACTCTTATATATGAACAGTGACAAATAAATAATTAAATATTAAAATGAACAATAGACATTCAAAAACTGAAAGCGGGAGAGCAAACTTTTATAAATTTCAAAATCGGGATGTAAAATTCTACTACGACAACGCAGAAGGGACGTACTGGGAGTGGATACAAAGAATTCGCAGCAGGGACGCCAACAGTCAAGATCGGTGACGCTTGCATACCATTATGGCCACCCCAGAAACAAACTATCTCGAGGAACAAGAAAGAAAAATCTGCCAGGATTTAGGAGTGACCCTGCGCTTAAGGTCAGGGGTTAATTTCTCTCGTTTTCATTTAATTAAACAATTTTATATTGAACAATTTTTGGGAAAAGTTGACATTTTAAATAATTCAATTTCAAATAAAATGTCTTTTTGGAGTTAAAGAATTTCAGACATTGACTTAGTTTAAAAAATAACTGAGAGGGGATAGTGGTGGGTGGGTGATGCCCTCTACTACATGAGGGCCCTATTCCAACCAAGATTACTTATATTAAATAAAATTAAAAATTGTTATACGGTAAGAAAAAAAATGTGTTTTTGGTTTTTATGTAATGAAATTCAGATATGAGTATAAATGAAAATTAATTGAAGTTATTTTATGAAAATTAATTAAAATGAAAGTTCAATGAAAATGAGTTAAATTTAATTAATGCAAATTAATTAAAATTATTTCAGAATTGAGTTAAATCAAAGAGGGATTAAGGAGTTGTGAAATTGTGAGTCTAGTGAATAAATTTATTACGTTAAGAATTTCAAATAAAATGTAAGATTTTAGTTAAATTAGTTACATAAGAAGAAATAAATTATTTTTATTGTTGGCAAATATGTGTTCAAAATCTTTATCAAACTAAATGTAGTAAAATTGTATATTGAAATAATTTCTATTTTATGAAAAATATCGATTGTTTAACTTAAAGGGTTATATTGTTTTTGTTTTTTAATTTTATTGCTGTTTTTAAATATATTAATTAGTTACAGGTTTAAATGGGTAACTGTTATAACAAATAATTTTATATTATTAACTGTTCTTGAACAGAGAAAAATTGCTTTTGGAATTAACTTCTAAATTGAATATATCAAAAGTTTAGTTTAAAGGATTACATTGTTTTTTTTATATGATTGCGGTTTTTAAATAGGTTAAAAAAGCAAGGACTGTTTTTGTTTAATTAAAGAGTTATGTATTTGCGATTTTAAGTATTAAAAAAGTTAAAGGGAACTCAGCTAAAGACAAATTTTCCATCTGAAACTAATAATTAAAAATAGAATTTCTCAGAAATTATAACACAAAAAGAATAGACAGAGAAATATTAAAAGAAAGGTAGTATTAAAAACTTACCGAAGTAGTAGATGTAAGATGGGTAAAAACTGTGCAGTAGTAATAAGTTAAAAAGCAAATAAAAACATATTTTTTACTAATTTGCCAACAAAGCAATAGTGTTTTTATTAAAACAGATCTCTTACACACGCCTAAAACCTAAGGGTCATTTCGCCAACAAGATGCCTTCAAAAAACTCATTCCCCGGTAAATACGTAACCAAAGGGTTAAATTTAAGCATATTAGGTTTTCTATAATAAAGTCCAGTGTCTTGTTCTCTGGCTGATTTTGGCGGGTCATTGCACAGTATCCTAGTTTGGCTAGGAAAGGCCCTGTCATATTTCTGACCTTGGGGCGGGGTAAGGGTGGAGGTGGCGGTGCTGTGGCCTGTGCGGGGAAGGACCGCCGGTGGGCGGCGAGGTGCGCGCTCCACTGCAACGCACCCACACACAAACACACACACACACACTCACACTCAAACTTACACACAAATACAAACCCATACACACACACACACACACACACACACACACACACACACACACACACACACACACACACACACAAACACACACACACACACACACACACACACATTTACACACACAAACACACACACTCACACAGACACACACAAACACCCACCCACCACACACACACACACACACACACACACACTTACACAAACATACCTACAAAAAAAATCTAGGTAATAATTTAACATTATGAATAGTTCTTGAGCAGAAACACGGTTGATACGTTGGTCAAGACAAATTGATTTTTATTAAATAAATGTTTCTTGACTCACGTAATATCCGAGTTTTTTCATCAAAACACTTTGTGAGTGTCTCCTCTATAAATAGTTTTATAAATAAATAAATAACTCTATAAATCAATAGTTTTTTTGAATTAATTGAATTCAAATCAGTGAATTCATGACCTAATGCTGGCGACTAGCAGCCATTGTTATTAGTTGGGAATTGTAAAAAATTACCTGAAATAAATTAATTTTTATGTGTCGAATACTGTAGTGCCTATATTTAAACAAAAAACAAAATTTCGTAAAATTGGGTTTGGCAGTATTCAATACTACTATAGTACAGTTAATCTCTTTTTAACGCCGTTTTTTATAAACAGTATATTGTCAAGTTCTCAGGAAACGCTATAAGAGTCTCTGCGCACATCCTGTGTAACAAGCGTGCTCGTTCAATACTTACTACTTTATAAATGTATTCATAGCTTGATGAAAACGCAAAGAAAAGCGCCGTAAGCCTAGCATGAGTTATTCATACCTCCTCCCCACCCATGACACATTTCCATTTGGTCAACACAGTGCCAGCGCTTTGTGTTCGCTCCGTTGTAGATTGTTCTTCCTGAATCAGCCGTTGAAGTCATATTTATTACGTCAACAATGGCGTGGCCAATCCTCGTGTGTGAGTGTGTGTGCTCGTGTGTGTGTGTGTGGGGGGGAGTGTGAACGTGCTGCCTGAGATCGCAGATCATCTAGAGTCCTAGACCCCTCTCTGCACTACCTGATTAGCGGACTAGTTATTCAGGTGTGGATTCCCTGCTTTACGCGCAATATCCTTCTAGTCCCCTGACTATGACGTACTTCCTTTGCCCCTTATATATCCCTATTCGCTTAGGGGTGCCCTCCAGTGTGCGTGTGTGTTTTCGTGTTTGTGTTTGTTTGTGTGTGTGTGTGTGTGTGTGTGTGTGTGTGTGTGTGCGCGCGCGTCTGTGTGTGTGTGTGTGTGTGTGTGTGTGTGTGTGTGTGTGTGTGTGTGTGTGTGTTTGGCCGCGTGTATATGTCTATATCTCATGAGAATCAGGACAAAATACAGTTTTAAAATGTCCTTGTAACTCTACGAAAAAAAAATAAACCCATAAATCGTGATCCGATGTAAAAAAAATTAAAATTAGCAATATGTTGCCTATAATAGAATAAACCGCAAAGTATTATGCAGTATCTATTACTTTTCCTACAACAGCCCTTTAACTTTTAATGAATTCGATTTCTTTGTCTTAAAAAAAACTAACACTTTCTGCAATCACAATATGTTTTAGACACCAGCTATCATTGCTTGTTCTTATGACGCGAATTGAATGCTTTTCCTGCATTTAAAAATCTATCGGATATTTGTTTTAAAGAACATAAATATAAAATTTATATTCCGTAGCCTTTAAACAGTTTTCTCGACATATGATATCACAAATGTATGTAATTTTTTCACCTTAATGATATTACTGGATGTCAAAATTCCCAATTATATAATTTACGAAAGATTTCATGTCTAAGTATTTTTAAAAGCTCAAATATTAATAATTTTCACAACATGCAAAAGTCATAACGATATTATACTGCCGCAAAAAAAAACCAGAGCTATGGCTATGAGGAACCAGAGAACGGGATATGACAGCTGTCCGTAAAAATAAACATAAACTAAAATAATTATAATTAGATTAACTATATTTTATGTCTCGGTTTGTTTTATTTTCCCACAGGAATAAATCAATTAATCACGCCAAGTGGGTAATGCGAGGGGATTTGTGATACCTCCTCTCCCTGGAGGATTATATCTTTTTTATCCTATTGAGGACATTTTAATTGAATATATGATAAAGAAAAGTTAAATGTTGAAATAATTTCAAGCTTTACATGGCTTACACGTGATTTGTATTGATGACAGAATAGCTGTAACAGAAAATGAATTTCTTAAACCACTTTTATAAAAGTCCCTCAGAATCATTACTTCTTTGTAGAATTGCAGTTTATGAAAACAAACATTTAAAGTTTCCTTTTCATACCTGATTATTGACTTCAAGTCTTTAATTAGATATAATAAATACACAGGATTTGTACTCAAAACTAATATTATTAGGTGCTTTTCAAATTTGGAAAGTATATAAAATAAGACTTATTTAACACTTTGTTGTTAACTTTTGTCTATGAGCTTTAAAAGCGGTGATAATTACAAAAATACGGTTCTTGTTATAAATAAAATCCCAATAATATTACACAAAGATTCAGCTATGTATTGCGGAAAAATGGGGAACGTTTTCAACCTAACGAAGACATCCTTAAACAGGCGCCACGATTAGAGGCATGCGTATCGCTCCTCTTCCGTACATTTCCGCCCATTACATGGAGAGAACGGTTGTTAACAAAAACTTAATTATATGTCGGTTAACTGTAAAGAGTTTGGTTTTGTTTTTAGTAGTTTATTGAATCACTAACAGATAGCGTTTTCACACGATATCGCACCAAATTAAGTAATTAAAACATACTCATATAACAAATACTTATCGAATAAAATACATACTGCGACGGGTAGAATTTTGATTAGCAAATACCGTCGCAATAATATTAAAAATGTAAAAATGTGAAAGCAAAGCCATTAGAAGGGATAAGGGGTTTTGTATATTTTAAAATACAAGTAAATTACATGGAAAGGAGAGAAAACCTCAAAATACTCCTACAATCACCATCGACATTCGAGAAGACACGGCTTGTCAAGAGGGAAAGGAGATGCTTTGTACCAAAATTCGCGAAAACGCTGGATAGAATAGTTAAACCCAAATTAAAGAATCATAAAATATTTTGATCATTTTGGAGTGAGCCTGCTTTGTTTGCGAAACCGGAAGCCCAGCGGGGGAAAAGGTCTCATGATGTCGTAACGTAGATTTTATAAGCCGCCCCATAGGTTGACAAAACATGGTACGATACGTCTCGTGGGAACGAGAAAGCCCAGCGGGGGTTAAAAGAAACAGCGTTATTCGAGACTTCAAAGAGAGTGGACGTCGGTTCGGTCGCTCTAGGTCACAAGCCTTTGTTTCAGTTTGTGATCTGTAAATGACGGCGATGCAAATGACGTGCTAAGCGCGAGACTGGTCGTCGCTAAAATGTAGTCGCATGTGGTTTGGAACCCTTTTGGAGGAGGTAACTTCTCCAAAAGTGGTCTCCAAAGTTTAACATCTATGTGGCGGCGTTCTTAAGAAGTTTGTATGTGTTTGAGGTGAACAATATGAAAAATTATTAGTCAGTAAGGTAATTTATAAAGAACAGTGCTTCAAAATTTATATAAAACAGTGAACAGAGTATAAATCCAAATTTAATTAAATGTCAATTTTTAAATCAACCTTTTATATGTGAACAGTGAAAAATAAATAATTAAATAAATAATTGAACATTAAGAACTTAAGGGCTGAAAGAGGGAGAGCAAAATTTTATAAGTTTCAAAAGCGGGATATTAAAATTCTATCACGGCATCGCAGCAGGCACGCCAACAGTCAAGATCGGTGACATCGCATACCAAGATGGCCACCCCAGAAACAAACGATCTCGAGGGAGAAGAAAGAAAAATCTACCAGTATTTAGTAGTGACCCTGCGATTAAGGTCAGGTTAATTTCTCTCGTTTTCATTTAGTTTAATTAAAAATTCTATATGGAACAATTTTTTGGAAAGTTGACATGTTAAATAATTCAATTTCATATAAAATTTCTTTTTAAAAAGTTAAAGATGTAAAGAATTTCAAACAATGGCTTTGTTTAATTCATGAACTAGAGGGGGTAGTGGTTAGTTGGGGAAATTCCCACCACAAAATTCAGGAGTCCTCCAAACTAGTTTATAGTTATGAAATACAATTAAATTGTTAGTAAATTGGAATTTTTTTTTAATAGAGAAAATTATAAATTGTTTTGGAAAGAAATTTATTAAGGAAATGTTAAAAATTAAAGGTTTTTTAAATATAAAAAAATTAGCTATAAATGAATATAATGTAAACAGGTGTTAAGAAATTTTTTTATGAGTTTTGTGCAAAAGAAGTCAAATAAGACAGATGATTCAACACAAAAGGTTTCTTTTTTTGTATTTTAGACCAACGTTAAATATTTAAAATTATTTAATGAAAATCAAGTAAAATTATTAAATGAGAAAGAGTTAGTTAATAAATGATAATAAATTAAAATTAATTAATATTAAGCAATTAAAATTATTAATGAGAATTAATTAAAATTAATTAATAATACGCAATTAAAATTAATTAATGAGAAAGGGTTAAAATTATTTAATGGGAATAAATTAAAATTAATTAATGATTAATTAATTAACATTTATAAATCAGATTTAATTAAAATATAAAGGGGTTTAAGGGTTTACAAAATGTGGAATTAAAATTAAAGGGTTGTGAAATAGAAAAAAGGGGACAAAACTAAAATGTGAAACAATTTCTTTGATTTAAAGTAGACAATAAAAATAAAAAGTAAATATCCAGCAAAGATTATGTTGGTCTAGTAAATCAATTTTTAGGCTAAGAATTTCAAGTTAAGATGTAATATGTTTCTTTAATTAGTTATAGAAGTATAAAAAATTGTTTTAAATGTGATAAGATTGTTTAGTGATATAACTTATGTTATTCAAAGGATCAGTGCTTAAAATAAAAATGGTTAAAGTTATTTGTAGATGAAGTCAAGTTCTAAAATTTCCGTTGTCTAATTTTATTTACAAGAGTTTAAAATCAAATGTTTAATTTTAATTTAATTTTATGGATGTCTTATTGACCCGCGAACGTTTTATTACCTAAAAGTAAATGAATGACTTGTTATCAATAGCTAATCATAATTTAACGAAAAACGTATATATGCGTTACTGAAATCGAAACAGGAAAGCTAGTATTTCTCGGTTAAAAGCTGTGATACTTAAAAAAAATACGGTTCTTCTTATAAATAAAACAAATTAATATTACACAAAGATTGAGCTATGTATTTCGAAAAATGAGGAACGTTTTCAAAGTAACGAAACCAAGTAACGCGCCACGCTTAGAGGCATGCGTATCGATCCTCTTCCGTAAATGTCCGCCCGTTACAAAAAGAGAAGAGTTGTTAACAGAAACTTAATAATATCTTGGGCAAAAAGTACGTGGCTATTTTGGTCCCATTAGGCCTTATGGTGGTTGTCCTAGGCGCTGACCGACATTATGACCGTTAGCACCTCGTATTAAAAATGTTTACAGACTGCCTTAAGGTCCCTAAGTTCATGTATTTATTGCGGCTATGTAACCCTTCCCCTCTGCTCTAAGCTCGTCGCTATCTCCGTGCTTCTTTCTTGTACGGGCGGGTTGGACAACGTATTAGTTTTAACATGCATAATTTTGTTATCTGTTAGAACACTGATAAATGTCTATTATTTTAAAATAGCTGTAACGTTTTTGTTATTTGAGTTTTTTAAATTCTGTTTTCAATATTGTTTATTATAGATTTTTCTGGTCATTTCAAAATGTCGATGATAGTTCTACGTGGCCTAGTTCTCAAGTTAGCATTTTTCGGCACTTGGAAATGTTTCACTCCACTCTCGTTTGTCAAATTTAGTTAATTATTACAGTTTCATGCTATTATAATTTTTAATTTTTCTTAATAATACTTATTCAAAATTTTACTGACTTCTTGTCTCTTTACTATGTTTATTATACCATAAATTAAAACCTTATTATTTAAATATTAAAATTGTTATTTAAAAATAGGAAATTATTAATTTCCTAATTGAAACGTTGATTCAGACCGTTTCAACAACACAAACACACACACACACACACACAGTCACACACACACACACACACACACAGAGAGAGAGAGAGAGAGAGAGACACACACACACACACACTCACTTACACACACACACACGGACACGCACTTATATAAGTGATTTGTTGTATAGACAGAAATTGGTTGGGAAAATTGACAGTTGAGTGGATTTCATGACTGAATGTTTTACAATTATAATACATGCGTGATAAGAAGGTAATTACTGATGAAAAGACAAAATGTCAACCTCTTTTACTTTCAAAACAGATTTAAAACTTAAAACTAATAGGGTATAGACTATTTAATTTTTTCAATCTCCTCTCTGTACATAATTCGTTTTATGTTGATGTTGAGTTATAAAAATTAATTTTCTATATTGTTTGTGTCTATGAATAAATAAAAGTAAAAATGAAAAGTAAATTTCCAAAATCTGTAGTTGAGTAATTCAGTAAGTCATTTCTATTTTAGCATTACATTAAAAATTGTATTTTAAAGCGAGATTCTAAAGCAAACCCCCAAATACGTCATCATGATTGTAATGTGATAGAATCGTTCCGCTATAGTAACTTACTACTAGACGTCAAAACAAACAGTAACACTCACAGACCTGCTGGCCACTCCAAACTTCCCAACTGTTGGTAGAGTCAACCTATACTGTCTCGTTTGCTGTCGATCATTGCTTGTTTTGACACCTGTAAACATAACAACACATGATATTGGTATTTATTTATAAAGCATTTGCTTACACGCAAATCAAGAATTATTATTTGGTTAATATCTGTACTTAAAATATTGTAAAAAGAAATCGAATGATAAGATAAAAAAAAAGTGAAAAATAATAAAAAATGACTGAAAGTTATATTTCGTGTTACAAAAATGTCGACGTGTTCTATTTGGGATTCATTTTGCATTTTAAAGATATATTTAATCTATATTGATTGACATTTTTGCTGTAATTTTGAAGTTATGGTTTGATGTTTTACTGGATTTGTCTGCCTGGTCTGCTCTACTTTTATTCACTAGAATTTTGTTTCACTGTTGCTTCGTCCGTCTTTTTCCGCACATCCTGGGAGGAAATCTTTCTGTCAATGTTTTACATCACGGAAGAATTTATGGAAGGTTAGTTTTTGAATGCTGTTAAACTTCAGTAATTTCAGTTCTGTTTTACTTAAGTTTGGTTAAATCTTCCGTTATTGTTTGCTACAAACCGATTTTGCAAACGGCTTAGTTTCGTTCCCCGGGATGTACGTGTGCGGTGCACGGACGCGGGTTGGTTACATCCCATAAATTTTGATGATAAGGCCGAAAAGGTGCCGATCCTAGGCCGGCGGCAAAGCAAGAAGAATTTTGATGATTCTGGCGGCAGCTAAATCAGAATAAACAAATCTATTGTAACTTCGTGTCGTTTAATTTATCTAAATTATTTATTCTAAAATTATGTATCCGTTTTATTTAATCTAGATTTTATGGAATTAAAATACATCACAGCTTGATAAGTTTTACGAGCACACCACTATTTCATACTTCTAGTACAAATTAATTTCTACATACAATGATTTTTCTATAGCTACATCGTCGTCCAGACCGAAGTACACTATGTTATACAGATGCGCCGATTCCGATTCTCGATTCCATGAGTCGTTGATTGTGATGGTATCTAGTGATAGTCGATACTCGATTCTGCATTGATTAAAGCACCGATTCCGGTTCTTGTTTTTGCAACTGCTGAAATTCGTGAACGGTGTAACTTATTGGGAAAATAACTAATCATCAACCATGTCTTATTTATGTATTATTTGGTTTGAATGAGTTAAACGCCTAAAGCAAATGGGGATTTGCGATAACGAAAATATTATTATTATTTGTAACGCAACAACAAAGACGATCGCAAGCACTCATGGTCCGATTATTTGTCACTTTTATCCGATATGTTTGTCATGCTTTCAGATACTCTTATTCATAAATCATAGCAAACAACGTTTTGTGTTGCCTATTACTTTTAATCAGAGTTTTCAAAAGGCTTTACCAAACGACCGAGGTGTAAGCTAAATTATTATTAGATAATAAAATAGAGGCATATATAACCTGAAAGAAAAGAGAATCGAACTAAGGATCTAGAATCTAAAGAAAAATGTTAGAATCGAAATTGGAAATGGAAGCAAAAAGCTTAGAAACCGTTTAATCCCTACTATATTAAAATAGGTTCTTTTCTCCTGAAAAGTAAAACAATATAACGTTTCATGTAGTTTTTACGGTAGTTTAGAGGTCAAGATACTTACCTTTCGTGGGAGGTCGGGGCTGGGGGAGGGGTTTGGAAATTATGTTACATACGGCCCAGTTCTGACATAGTTTGAGAATCTCTCAAATGATTTATTTATATTGTTAGTGCATCATTTTCTGATTGTTTTACTTTGAAATAGCTATGAACTACTAAACCAATGAAGTAGACACGCTGTAGTGGCTTCAACGAAGTATGAAACATAAAATTCCCATTCCGCAAGTATATTTACTTCTGAGGGCATTTATACACTGTTTACCTCTAAAGCAGTGGTTCCCACCCTTAGAGGACCGTGGGGAATGTCTTAGGAGTACGTGGGATGTCCCTGAAATTGATATATTTTTATATAACACGTTCGCTGAGACTGTATCCGTAACTACATGAAAAATAAATATAGGAATCGGCTTGATATGCAGTATGACGTCAGAGTAAAAGTTTCAAGTATGGAGCCTAATATTTCTCCAAAATCATGAACCCAAAGGACAGATTCAACTCATCTCACTACAATTGTTGTTAAGTAGCGAGAATGTGAATTGCTTTGTATTATTTATTCAGCCCAAGACTCCAGTCGGCGCAAGATTCCTGGCTTTTTCGGATGCTGGTAATTTATTAGATTTTATTGCTATTAATAATTTACGTTCAATAATAAATAATAAAAAAAACGATCAATAAATAATTGAAATACTGAAATTATTTTTGCCGGTGCCTGTACCCTTAGTGGAACACGTTCCCTAAACTTCAAGAAACACTTCTTGAAGAAATCCCCAAAAATTGACAAGTAATTGTCAATGCTTTGTGACTTTGTGTAAACATCGAACAAGAACGTGTAGTGCACGAATTTTACGTTGTGAAGGACAAATCTAAACATCCCCTATCCCTTTACATAATACAAGGCATTAGACATTAGACATTTGACATTAATAAGAGATCTAAATGCACTTTCACCATCCACCACTGTTTATAACAAACACTTTATTTGACATAAAATAATTTATAAACTATTCTTATAGATTACGAAATTCAAATAAAAAATAATTGGTAAATATACAATTAATTGTATTGTTTTATTTTATTAAGTAATTCTGTTCGTTGCTCACCTGAAATGACCCTGTTCTTCAAGAGATTTAGAAAAGATTGGGTCGAAAGGGGTAATTTCGAAGATTGGTCGAGACAAAGGACATGTAAGCTGGTAGACTTTCATTTTAGCCATCTGTGAATATAATATAAATATTAAAAATAAATATAAATGCGGATCAACAGCTTCTTAATGCACATCTATATAATGTTTTTTAAATATTCGTCTAATTTATGTAAAACAATGTAAAACAGCGCCACACAACAGTACTTATAATAACAACTGTAGGCCTATATCTTAAGCAACTAGTCGCAAGAGTGCATCCTAAACAGCTAGAAGCTGCTAAAGCCAATAACACTCAAGGCTAGTCTATAAACGTATACGACAAGATAAAGAATCTCCGGCTTGGTGTGCTCCCATACAAGCTAAGAGAGCTTGCTGGGTTCCTAAGCAATGATTGGAACTTAATCTAACTGCGTCCAATTACTGTCAATAAATTACTTGAGTGAAGGTATTTACTTTGCTGCTAGTTAAGGCTAAACGTTGTTATATGGTTAGTTCCATATTATGCAAACTTTCTGAACATTTTGCTGATGTTTTGGGGGTTATATAATGGTACTCAACAAAATGGTAATGTTTCTGTGATTTTACATTAGATCTAAACAGTATAATAATGTGTTGATTCTTGTATAATAGCTCTTAATAATATAATAATAATACGTTGATTATAAAGTAGTTTAAAACAATATCACAATGTCCTGGTATAATAATGTTCTAGTGTAACAGTTTCGAAAAAGATAGTAACACTCTGTGGTATATATATATATATATATATATATATATATATATATATATATATATATATATATATATATATATATATATATATATATGTAGGTGAAGAAAACTGTTAGAAATATATTTGAACTTGTGGGATATACCTAGCAAGCGCTTGTCTATTGTCACAAATATCGACCGAAATACGTTACTGCACACACCTGCAAGTCATTAATAAAAATAATTCGAAAGGGGTTCCTTGTAAGTAAACCAAGACGAGCCTCGTTCATGGGAGAGAAGCTTGACCTAGACATCCACGGACCAGGGAGATTTATGCCTAGGAATCCTTGAGAATACAGAAAAACACATGCACCTGTGGGCAAGTTCAACAAATTCCCGCGAAGCCCAAAAGAAAGTGAGGGAAGCGTCAATTTTTCATAAGCTAGCCGCAGTTTGAGCGCCATAAGGGAGCCAATTAAATTTGAAGACAGGATGAAACCCATACCGATACGATCCAAGAGAAACAGGAAGAAGGCAGTCAGTTTTCAGTACTCGAAAGGGTCCAGTTGTAGGACTCGAGGGAGAAGTAATGTTCAGTTTTAGTAAGAAATATCAAATTCAAACAAAGTAACGTGGCAATTTAAAGTAAGGGAGATTATTAAATAGAAAGTGAAGTATAAAGAGGATATTAAAGGGTAACAAATGAGATTAAAATAAGAGAGTGATTAATAAAGTCAGTTACGGCATAGAAGCATTTCGAGAAATTAAGAAAAGTGAAATTGATAGGAAAATATTAATAAGTGAATTTGTGTTATGTGAAGTGAAACAAGGAACCACGCAGGTAATAAGTAATACATTTATTTTTAACTAAGCTAACTCTTTAAAGTAACAAACATTAAGAATTTTTTAAACTTTACAAATTCTTTAAAACGTCATAGTTAATTGAAATATAAAATTTATCAAACCAAGTGCAGTAACTTATACACGCCCTTAGATAGCTAAAAGAAAGTAAATTTAGAATTGTAAAAAAAATCAATAGTCATATAAGAGCCTTGATACCTATCGGCAAATATTAGAGTTAGTAAAACGAATTATATGAACTACCTGTAAATGAAATATTGATCTCAGGATAAAATAAATCTGTTATTATAAAAGCAAGTAGCTGGGTTATTAATTTAATTTCCTAAGAATCAAAAATTATCCTGTAGACAAACATAAGTGAAGGTACGTTATAATATATATATATATATATATATATATATATATATATATATATATATATATATATAAAGAACTAAGTCAAAATACAAATACAACAATTATAATTGAATTCGAAAAGCTTTGAATTGTAGATTCAATTATAATGCTTGTATTTGTATTTTGACTTAGTTCTTTATTAATACACAAGAATACATGTTGCGATATTTATATATATATATATATATATATATAGCTATATATATATATATATATATATATATATATATATATATATATATATTATAACATAATTTCCCTTGGGCTTTATCTATGTTATTTCAAATTTGTGAATTTAATTGTTGCTGAATAATAAATTGTTTTAAAGGGTTGAGCGCCAGTTTACCTATTGTTCAACTGAAAATTCTAATTAAACATTTGTCTTATATTGTATAACTGTAAATTATACCTCTTATCACTATGACCTACCTTTGTTTTATTTTTTTGATTCACTTCTTCTTTATAAGATGGCAACCAATTTACTTGATTAGAGTAGGCCTTACAAAGAAATACAAAACTTTTTAGTTATAACAATTTCTTTAATAGTCCAGAACATTATTAATTACTGTTGCCAGTTAAATACAAAGTAAAAACCTTAAATTTACATTTAGTTACACAATTATTTAATACTAAGTTGTCGAACCAAAATCTTATAAGGTAAACAACCTGTTATTTATTTTCATTCACTTTATTTAATATTATTTAAATTTGTCCAGCTATTACAATGGTAAAATTTTTGGGGCGTGTTTAGTTTCTTGCCTTATAAAATTATTTTTTCTTTAATTTTAGAGTTATACTTTTTTCTTTTTTTTATATGCCTTTACTTATGTTTTATGTTAATTGTATATTAGAAATATTTGTTTTTATTGACCAGAAATTAAGTTGTTTAATTAATTTTATTCAAAGTTTTTACTCAAGTGCAATGACGTTCTTTCCTTTTTTGTGTTTGTGCGTGTGTTCCGTTAATCCTACGCATTAGTTCGACGATTTTTGTAGAACTTACCTCACAATTGTTATCTGGTACTCTGACTCAAAGATACCTTTATTACACTGCGATTATAAATTTAATAATTTAACTAAACACCAACTTCTTAACACAACATTTATCGATATTTAAATTACCTATTTTTTTCTTAACAATTTCTAATACCACACACTTTTCTTTAGGAAACATCCACACACGTCCATCTACTTTTTTGGTCGAAGAAGACTGCCCCTCTTTTTTCTGCACTTGAATCTCTTTACCGCGTATTTCCCCTTCTCGTTCATTTTCTACCCAATGAAAAACATCGATCTTGGCTTCTACCAATCAAATTTGAAATTTGTACGTTATCTTTTTTTTTAGCTATCCGTTATTTTTGAAAGTTTGCAGTAAAACTGTCCTATAAATTATTATTATTATTTTTTTTTAAAGTGTACGTGGCACATCCGTCGTTCTCTCCCGTCCCTTTCAACTTTCTAAATCCTAACAAAAAACTCTACCCTAGTTCTCTAAGGGTTTTACAAATTTATTATTTCCTTAACTACTTTTTTTTCGAACTTTTTTTATTTGTATGCCTTTGTCGGCTTTTACTAAGTCAACTATTGCAAGTATTGCTTACTGGTAATGTTTAGTTTTTATTATATATATGTTTTGTTTTTATATAATATTTATAAATTTAACATTATAATTTATATATATATATATATATCTTATATCTGCTCACTTACAAATGTCAGTGTTCCAGTCAGCAACGAGTCCCAAATCACACCGCTCTTTCTCTCTCTCTTTCTCCTAAATATATATATACATACATATATATATATATATATATATATATATATATATATATATATATATATATATATATATTATTGTAATTTTCATTCCTGATGATTTTGGTACTGTTTGCCAACGAAAAGCTTTGGATTTAAAATAATAAATATTCTTGTATTTGAATAACCTGTGTTGTTTATATATATATATATATATATATATATATATATATATATATATATATATATATAGAGAGAGAGAGAGAGAGAGAGAGAGAGAGAGAGAGAGAGAGAAAAGAGAAAGAAAGAGAGATATGACTTAGAACTTGTTGCTGACTGAAACACTGACATTTGAAAGTGAGCAGATATAAGATATATATATATATATATATATATATATATATATATATATATATATATATATATATATAAAGGTAATTCTACATGAAAATCTATCAGTTAGGAAAATGTTGGTGAAATATTTGAACTGTAAGAGATTATAGTAAACTGTCGCTATCTATCAAAGGGCAGTCAGTTGTAGAACTTTCAGCAAAAAAGGATTACTGCACGCACTTGGTATAATAATAATAATAATAATAATAATGCACGCACCATAAATAATAATATACTTTGAAAGACTACATAGTAGGGAAAGTGGTCTAGATCAAATGACCAAATTTCATCTAACCAAACTGTACACACACAATTTACGCTGCCGTTAATTAACCAAATACGCGACTTTCAAATAATCGTAATACACGAACTTTAAATAACCAAATACGCTCATTTCAAATGACCAAATACACCGACTTCAACTAAAAGTAATGTTGCGGGTTATCGCTATGCCGCTCAGCAGGCATTCAACGTACAACTTGAAGTTAATAAATAAATGGGAATTCAAATTTCTAAAAATATCTAAACTTAGTAGTTATTATTACTACCTTTAAATTATTTCTCAATATTCTACGGTTTAACTTTGTCGTTATTAAAGTAAATGTAATGCAGGAATATTATTAGGTTTGATTAGACCATAGATCGTAAAGTATCTTATTATAATTGTAAATAGTATACTTGAAAATCTTTTTGAATAATAAGTGTAATTACAAAACTATGGGAAATATGATACAGTAATTATTATTGTAAACAAATGCAGATATAACAACATATTGAAACTTAAATAACTAACGTAATAAATATTTAAACATCGTGTTGAATAAGTGTAGTTACGAAACGATAATTAATATAATAAATTAATTATTTTTCAAAAGTTTTTAAAACTGATTCTTGATGTAAACAGCATAGTGATACCTTAATATTAAAGTAAACTAGTCAAAGTAAAAGGTAAACTAGTCCTTCATCAAGGAACTACAATTTACAATACATTGTTATAAAGAAGAAAACTTGTCACGTTTCTTTTCATAAAACCATAAAGTAATTGGAAACAACTAAAAATATTATCTATACCAATACCGTACATATTTTTTTCTTCTAATCTGTGTATATATAAATGAGTATTTGTATGTATGTATGTATGTATCTTATTATAATTGTAATAGTCTACTTAAACATCGTTTTAAACATTAAGTGTAATTTACAAAACGACAGGAATATGATGTAGTGTTTATATTTAAAACAAATATAGAATTAATAAAATACTGACACCTAAATATTAACGTAATTAACAAATCGCCCAATATAGTTACCTATCAAACCTAAAAAATGCATTAACCAAAATGTACACACACAATTTACGCGGCCGTTAATTAACCAAATACGCGACTTTCAAATAATCGTAATACACGTACTTTAAATAACCAAATACGCGGATTTCAAATAACCAAATACACCGACTTCAACTAAAAGTAATGTTGCGGGTTATCGCTATGCCGCTCCGTAGGCGTTCAACGCACAACTTGAAGTTAATAAATAAATGGGAAGTAATATTTCTATAAATATCAAAACTTGGTAGTTATCATTACTACCTTTAAATTATTTCACAAAATGCTACGGTTTAACTTTATCGTTATTAAAATAAATGTAATGCTGGAATATTATTAGGTTTGATTAGACCATAGATCGTAAAGCATCTTCTTATAATTGTAAATAATCTACTTGAACATTTTTTTGAACATTGAGTATAGTTACAAAATAATGGGAAATGATAGTGATTATTTTTGTAAACAATTACAGATTTAACAACATATTGAAACAAAAATAATAAACGTAATCAAAACCTCATAACTTCTTGTCTAAAATAGCAATATATTTCGACTTGGTTATAGCATGGCACATATTGCATCTTATTATGTTTTTAAATATCGTTTTGAATAAAAGCGTAATTACAAAACGATAAGTAATATTATGAAATTGAATATTTTTAAAAATGTTTCTAGATGTAAACAGCATACTGAGACCTTAATATTAAAGTAAACTAGTCTTTCATCATGGAACTACAACTTACAATACATTGTTATAAAGAAGAATACTTGTCAACTTTGATTTAATAAAATCATAAAGCAATTGGAACAACTAAAACATTTATCTATACCAATACCGTACTTAATTATTTTTTAATATGTATATATAAAAATGAATGTTTGTGTGTGTGTCTGTATATAATAGACGCCTAAACCACTAAACTGTAAATTTGGATGGTTTGTTTTAACATTTTCCCTCCATCTGTGAAATTTGGTGTATATCCATCCACATGGCTCCGCCCCAGAGGCTTAGGATGGTTCAGTGTACAGCCTTCCATAAGTCTAATGTTAAAATGTATATCTACATTAGGGTTACTTAATTAATTACAATAATTATAAACATAATGCAAAAATAAATATTTTTGTAATTTATAATGCACCTAAATATTAACGTAATTAACAAATCGCCCATTATAGCTACCTATTAAAACTAAAAAATGCATTATCCACAATGTACACACACACACTTTACGCGGCCGTTAATTAACCAAATACGCGACATTCAAATAATCGTAATACACGTACTTTAAATAACCAAATACGCGGATTTCAAATAACCAAATACACCGACTTCAACTAAAAGTAATGTTGCGGGTTATCGCTATGCCACTCCTCAGGCGTTCAACGTACAAATTAAAGTTGAAATTGATAATTGTTGAGTAATATTTCTATAAATAATTTAAATTCGTGAAAAATGGCAGCGCAATTACAAAACTGTAAACAATATGATAAAGGTGATATCAGATTTATTTTAAAAGTAATTAACACCTAATTAGTAAATCTGAAGTAGTCTTGTCTTTGCAAAGTAATTTGTATTAATGCTTTTAAATATTTTTTTAAAATTCTAATTTCTAAATTTATAGTTACTTGAGTAAATGTAATGTAGCAATATTTTTCGGTTTTATTATACCATAGATCATAAACATCTTTTTTATTTTGATATTTAAACATCAATTTAAAAATTAAGTGTAATAACAAAACGAAAGTAATATGATGTAGCGATTATATTTAAAACAATTCTAGATTTTAAAAAATACCGAGACCTAAATATTACCGTAAACAAATCACTGTTGTGTCCCTGCAAGGGGTGCAACCAATGAAAAACGCACTTGAGTATAACAAGAATTTATTTGATAAACAAATACAAGATTTTGCAATAAGTAAACTGAATAATTCGCGGTAAATTATAAAATAGTAGTTTCGTACGAGAAATAATAATTTAATTATAAAATAGTAGTTATGTACGAGAAATAGTATTTGAATTATAAAATAGTAGTTTCGTACGAGAAATAGTAGGCGAATTAGGAAATAGAAGTTCGTACGAGAAATAATAGTATGTATGATATAATATTTGAATTTAAAAATGTAAATTAGTTTCACAGTGATTGAAACTGAAAAAGACTTAAGAAGAACTGGCGAGATTTTAACAAGAAATAGACGAAAACTAGACAAGAACTGGAGGAAAATTTGAAGAACTGACTTTCCGCTCGCGCTATGTGTATATACAACTTATTTAGTTGACTTATACATTGGTCAATGATTACATCAAATGTTCTAGAATAAGGCTACGTGTTACATGGAAAATAACTAACGATTACATATTTAAGTTAATAGAAAATTCCATCTGAAATAACACACATTGAACAATTATTTGAGTATTGACTTTGAGTTACTTTTGTAGCCAGAATCATTTGAAAAACAAAACGTTATACAGACAATTATTCTAATGTCATTTAAAATATATGAAATTAATAAATTACAAAGTATCACATTTCATACATAATACATATTATGTGAATACATAACATCGCCCATTATAGCTAATTCCTAAACCTAAAGCATGCATTAATCAGTGACACTATGTTTTAAAATGGATTTTTGTAAATATTAAAACTATTAAGTCTAAATTTAAAAAAATGTAAATAGTGTATACAATTTCGTATATATGTGAATTGAATTACAATTTCAAAATTAGTTATTTAAGGTGTTATATCGTAATAACTAAATACATTTGACTTGGCAATATGTTATAGCCTAATTAAAGACATGTTTTTAAATTGCATAAAGATATAGATTTTTAAAGCAGTTTAAAAAAGTATACGCCTTACAATGTCATTTGAGAGTTAAAAATCCGGTTCCACTTATTTGAGTATCATATAGTCCATCTTTGTTACAATCTGTAGTAAAGTGACTGATAACATATAACCAGTGATTAATACTACTACATTTACATCACATTTCAACTTCTAGAAAATTAGTAATTCTAACATCTCATTTTTGGTACTGTTTGAGGATTTTAAAATAATTCACTTTCACAATGTCGTTGAGCATATGTGTTGAATGAGGGTGTTATTCGTGAATATATATAGGTGTTATTTAAAATTCTTTTACATTTTTCAATTGAATTTATAGGAGAATAAGTTAATTTATTGCTGCTGGTAGCCAAATATTCTGTGCTGGGTTTAATGAACATGTAGGTATTAATATTACTTACAATTGGTAAAGGTACTGCATGATATAAACATAATACTCCATTATCTGTTACTGGAACATAAATCACAAATATTATTTTCGAATCCATATAATATACAGTTAATAATAATAAATCTATAAATGCATAAGCATATTGCTTATAGAGTGATAATGGACATGATGTACCTCTAGGTAAATAAGGTTTTGTGTGAAGTAATTCATACATTCATTTTTGAGGTGTCAATATAAAAGGGTGAAGTATTTGTTGTTTAGCAAATTATATAGATTGTATAGGATTTGTGAATTCTCTATTTATTTCAGTAAATATTAGTAAGAGTAAAGTGATGTGATCTTCAACTTTTTGTTGTAAACATTGTGTTTGTAATATGACATTTTTTGTTTTCATTTAGGTTTGTATTATTTGTATGTTGTCATTCAATGTTTTTTCTGTTTGATATAAACTTGTAAAGGTAATATTGAGATAGTTTATTGTACTATGTGAGATTGTGCTTTTAATAGTTCGCTGATATCATGTTCATCTCTTTGTAGCTTGTTTAATGAGTCGTTATAATATTCTGCGTCATCTGAATATAATGTCCCTATCATGACCTTAAATATTGTTCCAATTGCGTTGAATAATCCTCGTTTTTGTCTATAACCAGTCGTATGTCCTACGAAATTTTTGAAAGTACCATCTTCTTCTATTATGGTTGATTGTAATTGTATTAAAATATTAAATGATGTAGTACAAGGTGTTTGTTGATGTAATAATGGTTCTTGACAAAGTTGTCCTCTTTGTTGAAGAAAATATTCAAAACTGTGAAGTTTATTTTTTAATGATGTTACATTGAGATAAGTTATTAATTTTCAAGTGTGTGAGTAAAATTTTATTTTACCTATGTTTTCGTAGTATATACCTGATAATTTGTCCAAAGGAGTAATGGTAAAACATTGCAATCAGTATCAATGTCTGCTTTTACGAAGCAGTGTATCCTGGAACATATGCAAGTTTAATTCTATTTTTGTGTACTTTTAAATATCGTCTTTTATATTTTAATGTTATATAGACAGGTAAATCAATTCCTTTTATTTCATAAGGTCCAGAATATTGAGAAGTTAACCTCCTGGAAGTAGATGGTTGTGAGATTTCATTTTTAAATAGACGTAATCGCCGATTTTGTAATCTATAATTTGTGTAATTTTATCATAATATTGTTTACTACTATGTTTTGCTTTCTTAATATTTTCTCTTGCCATCTGATATGAACTATTTAATTTTATTTTTAAATCAGATATGTAGCGTCATATGTGTAACGAAATTCTGGAGGTTGTGTTATCGATGTTGGTAGTATTGGTAAAAATCCAAAAACTAGTACATTTGTTATATATTTCGTTGTAAAATGTGGTGTTGTATTATATGCGAAAATAGCCAGAGGAATTCATTGGTCCTAGTCTGTCTGTTCGTTGTTTGGTATAATGACGTATATATTCTATAAATGTACGATGAGTACGTTCTAGAGCGCCGTTTGATTCAGGATGATAAGCTGTGTTTGTATATGTTTTAATTTAATTAATTTTGCAATTGATTTAAATAGATTAGATGTGAAGTTCGTTCCTTGATCGGTTAAGATATGTTGTGGTAAACCAAATTTGCATGTAAAATTATTCACTAGTGTTTTGGCTACAGTTCTGCTTCTCGGTTTGGCATTGGGAAAGCTTGTGAAAATTTTGTAAGATTATCTTGAATTGTAAGTAAATATTTATTACCTGATTCTGTTAATGTAAGAGGTCCGACGATGTCTAATGTAATTTTTTGAAAACTTTGTTCTGCCGTATCAGTTATTATAATTGGTTGTTTTTTCTTTTGTATCAATTTGTTTTGTTGACATGATAAACATGTTTGTACGAAATTGCTTACGTCTTGTTTCATATTAGGTCAATAATTTTATTGCTTAAGTTTTTTTGCAATCCGAAATGACCATAATGAGGAGATGAATGAAACTCTTCTAACAATTTTAAGATATCTTCTGATTTTGGAATTATTTGGTTACTATGACATATGTAAACTTTGATGTCACATTTTTGAAAAATGTATCTTAACATCGCACGTATTTTAGGCCAAAATAATTTATCTTCTTGTCCAAGTTGTGATAAAGTAATAGCATTAATTCCTTTTTTAATTAAAACATATTTTAAAGTGAGTAAGGTATAAAATAAATCTGAATACTGTATTTTATCTTTAACGGTTGGTTTTGTCATGAGATAACAGATAAGCTGTTTGTTATGAACTAGAGTCGTTACTTCTTAGACTTTAGGATGCAATTTACTTAGTTGAGATAAGTGATTTGTGCTTTGAACTATTTGATAAATCGTTGAGTTTGCTGGAATTTGAAATCCTGTTGAAAGAGTTAGCCCAATGGAATTGTTTTTACAATTTAAAATGTTTTCATTTGTTTCTATAATGTTTTTAATTATTATTACTTTAGATTGATAAGTTTGTAAAAAATTGTGTTGTATACATGTTTTGTATTTTTTCAGAAGTTTCGGATTTTCCGTCATTTATAGGTATTATTCTACTTAAAGTATTATATTAAGTATTCTACTTAAGTACATTCGTATTGTGTTTTCCTGGTTTATATTTAATTTAGAAATCGTATTCTTCTAATATTAATCGAAATTTTACAAGTCGAGAGTCAGGATCTTTAACACTGAAGAGATAAGTTAGTGGCTTATGATCCGTATACATTATAAATAGTTTGTCATAAAGATGAGGTAGAAAATATTTTGTTGCCCATGTTATTGCTTAATGTTTTTTTTTCTATCGTGTAATAATTTCCTTCAGCTGCATTCAGAGTTCGAGATACATACGCTACTGGTAAATCATTTGACAATTCACCTTGAGATAATATTCCAGATATTGCGAATGATGAAGGGTCTGTTGTTAAAATAAATGTTTTAATAAAACCTGGATATTGTAAAATCGGTTAAGATGTTAATTTATGTTTTAATGTTTCAAAAGCTAATTGTTGTTTTTCTGTCCAGTTAAATTGTACCTTTTTCTTTGTTAATTCTGTCAACGATTTTGCTACTAAAGCAAATTCTTTTATAAATCGTCTATAATAATTACAAAGACCTATAAATGCTTGGATATCGTTTAATGTTTCTGGAATTGGGTAATTTTTTACAACAGTGACTCTTTCTGGATTAGGTTTTACATCATATTTTGTAATTTGATGTCCTAAAAATATTACTTCTTTTCGTAAAAATTCGCATTAATCAGGTTGAACTCGCAAGTGGTTGTCCTTTAGTTGTTGAAATACTTGTTTAAGTTTTGCATTATGATCTAATAGATCTGTCCCATCTACTACTATATCGTCCATATAAACAAAACATTTACTACCTTGTAATCCTGATAGTACAGTGTTCATTAATCTTTGAAATGTTGCAGGTGCATTTTTTAGTCCAAAATGCATTCTGTTAAACTGATAATGTCCTAAGTCGGTGGAAAAAGCAGTTTTAGGAGCGTCTTCTTTTTTAATTTCTACGCTATGAAAACCTGAATAGCAGTCTAAACAACTGAAATATTTTGCGTGTCCTAATTGATCTAAAATATCGGTAATGTTTGGTAAAGGAAAAGCATTATGTATTGTTCGAGCATTTAATCCGCGATAATCTAGTACAACGCTCCATTTCCTTTTTCCTGTTGTATCATTTTTTTAAGGAACTACCCATATTGGTGCTGACCATGGAGAGGTTGAATCGGAAATAATATTTTGTTCAAGCATATCGTTCATTTGCTTATGAACTTCTGGTTTATGAACTTCCGGGTATCCATATGTCTTTGTCGCTATAGGAACGTCTATTGACGTTTTAATTTCGTATTCAATTAAATTTGTTTCTGGTAACTCTCCATCCAAATGAAAAATTGAATTTAATTTTGCGCAAAGTTTTAAAAATGATTGTCTTTCTTCTGAATTTAAATGTTTGAGTCGTAAGAGCTTTTTAAGTTCTTTAATACTATCATGTATAGTGTTCGCTCGAATAATAGGTGAGGTATAATACGTTTTGTTATCTGAAATATCTGTTTCGTGTTGTACTGGAAGAGGTTCTTAAGTTACTTTAACATATGTCTATGTGTATAGAGATACAGTATCATCCTACCCTAACTTGTTACTTTGTGAACACATATTTCTGAACTGTTTAATTCCATTGCTTATAATGACATTGTTATGTTACTAAAGTATTCCTGATTAGCATATGAAAAACGATAACAATTGACGTTACCCAGCATTTAGTAAAGGTACATTATTAGGGTAGTAGGCTAATAAATTAGTGACAAGGATGAAAAACATGATATAGGTTTTGTTGAATTCCGCCCACTTGTCTCTTAAGCTACCATAGTCTTAGTAAATTGGGCCAACTATCAAATACATTGAATGTTTTAGTATCTTTATATGTCTGTTTCAACTGATCATACCCATTTCATTGAAATTTACTTTCTATAGTGCATTACGATGGAAAATTTAACTGCAAAGTAGAGTAAGTACTGTACAATTACTTTCAATTGAAAGAATATTTATTTTTAATTATTCATATTCATTCATTACTTATGTAAATTCCAAACACTCATATTATTATTTTAAGTATCATAATTATCTGCCATTCCTAGAATTGTCACATTATTTGTTGACACGTTTCAGAGAACTTCCGTCAGTTAGAACTTCTTATGAATTGTTCTTCCCTGCATTGGAATCGTCTTTTATCGTCTTTGATCTATTCAATATTTACCTCATACCGGTTCCATCTATCCAACGTTTAACCTATACTTCCTACCGGTTTTATACTGCTACATCGAGTAGGCGCAACCGGTATGAGGTAAATGTTAACTAGATCAAAGAGGGGCACGATTAGATAACATATAAAAGACGACTCCGCTACAGAAAAAATCGCTTCAAAAAAATTTCTGACCGATGAAGTTTCTCCGAAACGCGTCAAGGAATAATGTGACAGCACTAGAAATGGTAGGTAATTACGATACTCAAAATTAGAATATAAATCCCAGAGGAAAAATAGAAGATTATCAAAAGTACTCATGATATTTTCATATAAATTACAGAGTAGTTTCTCTGTATCATGGGTGTACCAAATGTACTACTGTATTGTTGTAAGTGTTTATTGTAATACTATCAGTTTTAAATACATAAATTCTCTGACTTCTATGTCGTAACATATTATCTAAAGATAACATATGTCGTCCGTAGTATTGAGAACCGTATTTAAAGCTTTTGAATTAGCATCTACTTGGGCTATTGATGACGTTAAATGTATTCCCTTGTGAAGCATTGTTTTAGAAATCAATCCTTGCTTAATTTCAGGATTATTTATAACTACGTCAATAACAGTCTCTGTTCTAGTCATTAAACATGGTAAACATTCAGCTTTTGTTTGAAGTGGCTCTAAAGGTAGTATATGCTCGTTATATATTATTAGTGTGAGTTGTATAATCTAATTGACAGTCATATGTTCTTAAAAAGTCATTTCCTATTACTCCATCTGTAGAGAGTAAAATTGAATCGTCATCAAAGATTCTAAATGTTTGATTCATTGTTTCATTATTTATTAAGATGTTAAAATCACAAGTTACTATTGTTTGTATTGTACCACGAGCTATATACCATTAATGTATTACTGAAATCGCATTTTTTTTTTTTTTAATGTTCTTATGTCGCTACCAGTGTCTACAAGAAATGAAAAATAATTTTATAACATCTATTTGTTTAATTGGTAAGATGGCAGTATAACAATTGTTGAATGCCTTTCTAACCTCATTACTGTGTGGAAGATACACACTTTTAAAAATTAGTTTTGAGTCTTAAATATAATTATTTTTATAATGTCTATATGTGTCAATTTTATCTTGTGTTTCCTGAGTCCTCAGTAACTAGGAAAACTTCCACGTTTTTTGACTCATTATGTTTGTTAAAGAAAGAAGATGTTCTTTATAAATGTTTCGGAGGTTGTTGAAATCGTGTTGAATCATTCTTTCGACATTGTTGTTGTTCGTTGAATATTCCTTTACGACATTCTTCTATAGTATGTCCCTAAATTTTACAATATTTGCAGTGTTTTGGCATTGAACTGTTTGTAGAAGGTGTAACCATATGCGTTCTGTGTCTTGCAAAAGCATTTAGTGTTTCTGGAATCCTCGTCAGTATCCTTGTCGGGATGTCTTCTTTGGAATGCCCTCTTATCTTCTGTTATCCTTGTCTAGGAATCCTTACTTCGAATTCCTCTTCTGGGATCTTGTCTACGAATCTTTTCTTCGAATGCCTCTTCTGTGATCCGACCGCTACCACCAATTAAATGTGTTGTGTCCCTGTGTTTGCAAAGGGTGCGGCCAATGAAACACGCACTTGAGTATAACAAGAATTTATTTGATAAAACAAATACAAGATTTTGCAATAGGTAAACTGAATAGTTCGCGTAGTACGAGAAATAGTAGGTAAATTATAAAATAGTAGTTTCGTACGAGAAATAGTAGGCGAATTAGGAAATTGAAGTTCGTACGAGAAATAATAATGTGTATGATATAGTATATGAATTTAAAGATGTAAATTAGTTTTACAGTGATTGAAACTGAAAAAGACTTAACAAGAACTGGCGAGATTTTAACAAGAACTAGAAGAAAACTAGACAAGAACTGGAGGAGAACTAGGCAAGAACTGGAGGAAAATTTGACAAGAACTGACTTTCCGCTCGCGCTAAGTGTATATATAACTTATTTAGTTTACTTGTACATTGGTCAATGATTACATCAAATGTTCTAGAATAAGGCTACGTGTTACATGGAAAATAACTAACGATTACATATTTAAGTTAATAGAAAGTTCCATCGGAAATGACACACATTGAACAATTATCTCAGTATTGACTTTGAGTTACTTTTGTAGCCTGAATCATTTGAAAAACTAAACGTTATACAGACAATTATTCTAATGTCATTTAAAATATAAGAAATTATTAAATCACATAGTATCATATTTCATACATAATACATATTATGTGAATACATAACATCGCCCATTATAGCTAATTCCTAAACCTAAAGCATGCATTAATCAGTGAAACTATGTTTTAAAATGGATTTTTGTAAATATTAAAACTATTAAGTCTGAATTTTAAAAAAATGTAAATAATCTAATGTGCATATTATGTGAATACATAACATCGCCAATTATAGTTAACATACATATGTGAATTTAATTGCAATTTCAAAATTAGTTAGGGTGTTAAAAT
This sequence comes from Prosapia bicincta, assembly GCA_036971475.1. Taxonomy (NCBI): domain Eukaryota; kingdom Metazoa; phylum Arthropoda; class Insecta; order Hemiptera; family Cercopidae; genus Prosapia; species Prosapia bicincta. Next base: position 123,143,281 of record JBAIZL010000005.1, read on the forward strand.
ATCATAATAATTAAATACTTTTGACCCGGCAATATGATATAGCCTAATTAAAGACATATTTTTAAATTGCTTAACGATATAGATTTGTAAAGCAATTTAATAAAATGCACTTCCTTATAAAAGCAGTATCATTGCCCTTGGGTTATAAATAGCCTGTCTATCCCTTTTTCACTCTGTACAAAGCTTTAAGGGTACAGCGCTCTCCGAAAGGTTATAGTTTATTGCAGCTTTGGCCCATGACTAATGTTTTCAAAGGCATGATTTTTACGGTCCGTCAGTAAATGTGAAATTATTGCCCAACAAAAAGGCTTAAGACCTTTTGTATACTTACGTCTGTATAGTGTGGTAAAACTGCAGGAGGTAGCCGATGCTAGGAATTACTGTTAGAAATATCTCTCAGTAAAGGTTTACGTGTTTCCAGTTCAGTTTCAGTTTGAGAAGCGTTCCGTAATGACAACACCACTGTACATGGGGTAAGGTTTATTGTAATTGTGAAATGAGATAATAATAATAGTTTTCATGTGTATAAACTACTAAAAATAGTCTCTTTTATTTGTTGTGTTATTGCGTCATTAGCGCTTATAACAAAAGTATTTTCCATTTAACCAATTGTAAAATAATTTTAGAATAAATTCTCAAGTGTTTTAAGTATAAGGGAATAATATCAATGCTAGTATTTACGTTTCCCTTGTAGCATTTCCAGTTCAACAACCGCGTAGTATCATATTCAGTTGTAATTACATACTTGAGTAACACACTTTGAGCACAATTTAATCACATTTTGAAATGAATTTGACAAACAACATTTCTTTCGGAAACTAGCTATTTTTGTTTTAGAAATAGATGGTTGATTAGAAACTTATAGTTGTTGTAAACACCTGCTGCAAACTCCATTGTAAACGTGGCTCAAGACTGGTGATCATCGACCTTAGAATTTATTGGAGACACACGCCTACACAGTACAATTTACTAGCACGCCCCATGGCGACTTCACTCGTTTAAAATTCGTTATTTTATATGTTAATTTCACCTTATAAGTTCATTTTATAAATCAATTCATATAATTTCACTTTATTTGTGGTTTAATCAATTTTAAAACAACTAATAATTGTTAATGAATATGGAATGGGAATACAAAGTTATAATAGCGTATTATTTATTACATAAATGTTTGACTGCGGATTTGTTTTCATGATACAATAATGTCAGGTATTTATACAGATGTATATTATTACAATCTGTTGTTTTTATCATTCACACGTATTATGATTTTCGTAAAATCTAAAAAAGTTTGAAAATATTGATTAAATAGAATAGTACTAGCGCTGACCTTTTATCTCGTAAGACTTTATATTTAGAACAGGCATAGTCTCTGAAATAATACTCTCTCTGTGGATTTGATATGGATATTTTGCAATTTTTAACCTTTAAAATCTAATTTTGCAAAATCCTTTCTTAGTGTACGTCTATGATCACCTTAATGTACACTGAAAATTTAAAGTGTATACCTTTCATAGTTTTGACTCCACGTTAATTCTGTCAGTCACTCAGGATATATATTTTTAGTACATTTTTCTGTCTTTCCTGACGTTACAATAGTCCCCTTTTTTGACGCGTTTCGGAGTGATTCCATTTTCAAAACTTAAATCGTACTCAAGAGTACTGTACTCAAACTGTACTCAATTATATGCATATATAGGGTGTTTCAGGAGGAATTTGCCATACTGCACAACCTAATCCTCACCAAAATATTGAAAAGGTTCATATAAACACGAATCTAGAAAACTGAGTTATACAGGATCAAAGATTTAACCTGAAATTCACCTCCCTCAGTAAAATTAACACAGTGATATTTTGAGGGTGTTAATTGAATTTGTTAATTTGATACGTTGTATGTAAAATGAGCTTATGTTAAGGCAATTTTTAAGGAGTTATTGTAGTTCAAACGCAAAAAGTGTGTTTTTGATCATGAACTTTTAGCTTCACCTCAATTTTTTCCTACGACTATTTAAGCTCATTTTACATAAAACGTATTTAATTAACCAACTCAATTAACACCCTGAAAATTTCAGTATGGTAATTTCACTGTGGGAGCTGAAATTTTGTTTAAATCTTTGACTCTGTGTAACTTACCAAGAAAGCGTTTCCGGACCTTAAGTATTGCTATTCAAAAAGCTTTACAGTTTTAACTTTTAAATAATTCCAATTATGAGAATAAAGTTTCTCCATTTTGCTTCAGAATTACATTGAGTCGTTTTATACACCAATCTGCTGTAAGAAACGACTACGAAACAAATATATTAGTAGACGTAACGCGAAAGCGGTTGGGCGAATAGAATGCCGTTGTCAAGTTTAAGGTTTTATCTTAGAGAGAATTATGCTACTCTATGGAGCCACAGTTATCAAGTATATCTTGATTTGTAATGACAGTAGGTGCAGATAGTGTCTGTTTATAAACGGATAGGGTTGAAGAAACTTTCATCATCTCCAGGAACGACTCGGCCTTAACGTATATACCATGAAGTAACTAAACCGATAATTAGCACTTGTTTTACCTCATAATTACGAAACATTTCTTCAATTCTCATGTTATACTGTGAAATCTATTTACTAATTACTTAATGATAACTATTACCATAGTTAATAATTATTAGTCATGCGTAAAAACTTTATAATTATGCTACTTCTTTTAATTTCGATATCAAATTAACAATTACATATGTGTGTGTGTGTTTGTGTGTGTGTGTGTGTGTGTGTGTGTGTGTGTGTGTACACTATTTATTAACTATTTATTATTTTTTAGTACTTGTTAATCTTCTATTAATAAACTAGACGATGTATCATTACAGAGAATCGGTGCACGGTATTTATGAAGTAAATGCCTGACAATATCTGTATTACCAATGAGACTTGCTAAATGAAGTTTTAATAAAAGTTTGATTTGCAGAAATATTAGAACAACAGACCAATCGAAAATATTTGTTAGATATTTGACAATATAACATTTGTATACATTAGTTGTCTAGAGTAATGGCTAATAACTACTAGATGTAGTTTATTACAGTGATGATTAGGTGAAAACTTACATTGTTTACAATATTGAATAAAACTACTTTTATTTAGAAAACTATGTAATACATTTACCAGATGTTTTATGAATTAGGTAAGAGTATTTGCAATATAATCTTTTAAAACAGTGTCTATTCATATAAAATAAACATTTGTATGAGATTTCTCTATAGCCATTTTTCTTCCCAGAATTCCTGCCGTGAGGTATATAGTACAATGCACAAACACACTCAGTCTTCCTGCAGTGGGGTATAAAGTACAATGCACAAACACACTACTTGATCTTTACTTCCGCAACTTACATTTAGTAGGCACAAATTGTTTGTGTAATCTCCAACACCTACCTGCAGTTAAACCTACTTACAATCTGAACCAAATGTTTTGAACCACATTTCATAACTGTACATCTATTATTGAAATTTACCAAAGCCAGTCTGTGCATCGTAAATGTAAGATGAAAAAAAAACATTCGTAAGGCCAATTACAAATACAATGTTTTAGTTGTCCAAGGTTAACAGGTATTATAACTACTACATGTATTTTATTGTCGTCTCGATTATAAAATCGTTAGACAGTGACTAATTACTGATTCACACATTTTCTGAATACAATATAATTTTAATAGGCTACTTATTTATAAAATATATTTTACAAAATTATACTTGACTAATAATTAATTAATCATACAAATATAAAAAGTTTTGCCTCTTAAAAGTGGCATTAAAATAATAATCATTCTATTATAGTTCCAACCATTGGGATTGAGTCATATGTTATAGTTAAATTGTTTGCAAGATTTATAATTAAAACACAATTGCTTGCATGGATTTCGTAAAAAGACTAAAATACATTAGAAAACAATCTTTAAAAAAATACAACCATTCTATGTTGACAAACATATTTCTTGCTTCAAGATACCCTCTTGAATAAACAACTTATTTTTAAAATGTTATTTGATTGTATTGTATATAAATTCCTCAATTAAGATATTTTTATGATTAAACCTTGTAAAAATACAATTTGGTAAACTTATAGTCAGGGAAAATTTTTTGAAAACTAAGTTAAACAGGACGTTTTGATCAGAGTAAGTTTGCAAGTTAGTACTAAATTTACTATAATTATAAAATCAAGTAGTAGTTTAATTTCATAAATAATATTACCAGGTACAAACTTAAAAATTTTGAAAAATATTGATTAAATAGAATAGTTCTAGTGCTGACCTGTTATCTAGTAAGACTTTATACTAAATATAGAAGAGGCATAGTCTCTGAAATTATACTCTCTCCGTGCATTTGAAATGGGTATTTTGCAATTTTTAACCTTTAAAATCAAAATTTTGCAAAATCCTTTCTTAGTGTACGTCCATGAAAACCTTAATGTACACTTCAAATTTAAAGTCTCTACCTTTCATAGTTTCGACTCCACGTTAATTCAGTCACTCAGGATATATTTTGAGTACAGTTTTCTGTCTTTCCCGACGTTATAATATTTCCCTATGTTGACGCGTTTCGGAGTGATTCCATTTTCAAAACTTAAATCGTACTCAAGAGTACTGTACTCAAACTGTACTCAATTATATGTATATATAGGGTGTTTCAGGAGAAATTTGCCATACTGCACAACTTAATCCTCTCACCAAAATAATGAAAAAGTTCATATAAACACGAATCTTGAAAAGTGAGTTATACAGAATCAAAGATTTAACCTGAAATTCACCTGCCTTAGTAAAATTAACACAGTGATATTTTTAGGGTGTCAGTTGAGTTTGTTAATTCAATACGTTTTAAGTACAGGCAATTTAACGCAGTTATTGTAGTCCAAACGCAAAAAAGTGTGTTTTGACCCTAAACTTTTTGCTTAACCTCATTTTTTCCTACGAATTTTTTAAGCTCATTTTACATAAAACGTTTCTAATTAACAAACTCAATTAACACCCTAAAAATTTCAGTGTGAGGTCATTTCACTGACGGAGCTGAATTTTTGTTTAAACCTTTTACCCTGTGTAACTCACCAAGAAAGCATTTCCGGGCCTATGTTTATATGAACTTTATTATTATTAAGGTGAAAGGAATTAACTCGTGCAGTATGCAGATTCCTCCTGAAACACTCTGTATATGTGTATATATATATATATATATATATATATATATATATATATATATATAGTGATTCGACAATGGTCAAGTGACCGAGAGGTTTCTCATCACACAAGGTAAAATCATTGCACTTAATGGTGGATATTTGTAATATTCGCAATATGTAATTGTTTAATATCCCTGATGATGTTGGTACTGTTAGCCAACGAAAAGCTTTGAATTATAAATTCAATTATAATTCTTGTATTTGTATTTTTACTTAGTTCTTTATATATATATATAGTCTAATCACAAATCAAATCCTATAAAACAACAGGTAGTAACGACAATCCCAATAGGAGCTTACGTGTTGGAAACTCAGTTTATAATAGTGCCAAACTTGATAACACCATGTATTTTAGGAATTTATTTTGGGCAATGAAGCCATTATGAATTTCGTACAAAAGACGATAGAAATTGGTAATAAAAACATTAATAATAACTCGAGACAGGAGGAAAATAAATTTAAATTTTGCCAAACCCATCAGCATGTAATTAACTGTGATGGAATTAAGGCTCAATATGAAGATAAAATAGCTAATATTAATACTATTAATGAGGAACAACAGGACAAGTTGACAAATTTACTAATTAAATATAGAACATTTTTTAATTCAAAATCTGGATTGATCAGTACCTACTACCAGCATAGCTTTGGAGTAACTGATTATATGCCTTATAAGCAAGTGAGTTGGCCGATTACTTTGACATATAGGGACGCAGTTAATGACGAAATAGCCTGAATGTTAGAAAATGGTGTGATTGAAAGAGCAAACAGCCCACATATAAACCCAATTTGTACCCATTATCAAGATAAGACATACAAGCGTGCGGAACCCCCAGAGTTTCAGATCAGAACGCACCATGAGAAAATTAAATCAGTTGTTTAGAATACTAATTAAAGAAAATCATCGTGCTTGGGAGAAGATATTAAACACTCATCAACGAAATCTACCAAGACACAATCAGAACGACTCCAATTGAAGCTCAGTTTGGAAGGAAACAGCAAAGAATATGGCAGAAAGTGGTGAAGTCTCCAGATAATCGGGAAACAAATGTAAAATCATCGTCAGAAATATGTATTCACATGAAGGAGAGGAGAGAGAAATGTGCTGCCCAATTTAATAAGAACCCAGCTACAGATTACGAGGTAGGGGATTTGGTACTACTAAGGGCTTTAAATGCATCGAAAACGGCAATGGGGTTGTGTGCTAAATTCTATAACTTATATAAGGGGCCATATTTAATAAACAAGTGACACGGGAATTCTGCGTATCAGCTTGTGATGTAACTCACGAAATAAGTGGTATTTTCAATTGTCGACTGCTAAAAAAAATACTATAAGCCAGCAATATAATGAAATTCATGTTAGTATATTTAAGACTTGTGAAATTACATAGTTAGTAAAAACGGCCGAGAGCCTTGAAAAGAACAATAAAAGACCCAAGTAAAAAGGTGGTAAACCGACACTGCTTTGGGGTAAGGATATTGTCTAGTAGTAAGGTCATAAATACAGTTGTCAGACCTTTAGGACTTTCAATTGTTGTCTTTTAACTTAGTTTAAGGTAAACAAATGTACTAGTTTTGTATTTTGTTTGTTAAATATTTAGGAGATAAAGGAGAATTCATGTCAGGCTTGTAACTTCTTGTTTGCTAGATTGTATTTTGTAATAAGACCCTCTGATGATGATGACATGGTCACTGAAAATCTACATAAAGGTTTAATCTTAAGTAACTTGTACTATTTGGTAGTATAGATTAATTTTGCGATATTGGGGTTCTTTCAATATTGGGGTCCAATATTTTCATTGTAATAATTTATAGTGTCAATATAGATTTTTTGTTTATTTTTTCGAATTGTTAATTTTGCATTTATCATGTAAAGTGATTTCATAATTCATTATTTGAAACCTTCAAGTGTTTTATAACTCATTAAACTTCATAAAATTAAAAAAAATTTGAACTGGAAATGCTTTTCCAGTTAAACAGTTCAAGTTAAAAAAACAGTTTTAATGATAAATCATATACCATTTATGTAACAAGTTGACTAAGAGATAAAATGAATGTCTTAACAATTTTAATATTTTTTACTATTAATAAAGTTAAAAACATATATTTTAAATCTGAGTATTTCTATCAAAATCATACAAATTAAAACTCCAATAGGTACTCCTACATATTTTGTTTTAGTTTTAAAGTTGGTACACCTGATTTCTCTTTGAATGTCCCACAGGATAACATTTTCTATTGCATCATGTTAAATGTTCCACAGAACGGAAAAATTTACAAGTCATGTTTCCGTGTAAGAAAATTTTGCTGTTAACATTGCAAGAGAATATACATTTATGGATTTTGATGTGGTATCACAACAGTGTGAATATAAGAAGAAAGTGGTTTAACCTGAAAGCTTTCAGGTAAGTGCATATTTCTCTAACCACTAGAAATTTCATACTTCCTGTTTCAATATAATAAATATTTTGTTATTAATTTAGTCTAATTTAGTGGTCTGTTTTACTATGAATTTTTTTAGTCTATACAGGTTGCTGTATATAGCTTTTGTTTCTCTATATTTTCTTATTGTAAAACCATAGTTTGTATTGCCAATAATCTTTGTTCTTATATAGAGTGTAATTTTAGTTAACATATATGAAACTAGAAACTAAAGACATAAATCTTTTTATACCATTATCATATAGCGATGTAAACATTTGTTTAATGTTTAATATGTGTTTTATTCAGGTTGCAATTCCCAATAAGCAAATAATTTCAGAATAAAGTGTATTTGTTCCAAACCATGAATACACTATGTTTTTTAGGTAAATGTTCACTCTTTTGCATATAAGCATTAAAAAATCAAATAATTACTGATTTTTCTCTAATTTATTTTAACAGTAATTAATTATTCTATTGTAATAAGTTTTTACATTATTAGTAGGAAAAGGAATATATAAGCAAACCATTTTAAATGTACATGATTAATTTTTTTGTATGAAATTAATTGCAGAATCACAATAAGTAACAAACATAGTTTTTTATAGTAAACAAAACATTTACCTACTTTTGAAAAGGCTATACATTTTAATTGTAATCAGGGGCATGCCTTAAAAAATAACTGGCAGGAAGTTAGTGTTATATTCTAGGGCAAAAAACAAGCTTCTGTTCATTCACTTATAAATATTAAAAAAATGGTATTTCTTATACACACGCGATTTAAAATATATTTAGGATTACTTACAAACTTTTTACAACACTACAGACATTTTATTTAATTAGTTATGTTCCTATATAAACTGACAGAACAACAAAATCTTAAAACCTACCTTCGTTAAGCGGTTTTAGGGATTGAAAATGACAATTCTGCCAACACTTTTCTTTGCAAACATATTACGTACACATTTAGCTTCAGAACTAACTACACCACAATATTGAAACTAAGCAAATAAATTAGCCAAAGCCATGATATCAAGAACGGACAAAAACCGTACCTACCTATGGTAAAACTGTTGTAACAAAAGAACCTAATTACATTTTCCTTTGCCGGCATGTTACAAATAAATATAACACTGTTACAATTTTTGGATGTCAGTATTAAATTAGCTACAAGGAAACTAAATTAAATTAGCTGCAATATTAAATTGGAATACCTACTAGCCCGGACACTCGCCGTACCTACCTATTGTTTAGCGGCTGTAGAGTTTAGAGAACATTATTGTAATGGAATAATTATTTAGGCATGTTATGTATACAAGTAACATTTCTACATTATTTGGATGTCAATAACAAATTACCCTACCAAAAAAACTATACCTACCAATAGTATCAATCGTTGAACTATCTTAGAAGCTACAACAACGAATTATGGGCATGTTATCTATACAAGTAACGTTATAGCTAACATTACCACAGTATTTGGAAGTGAATATAAAATTAGTTACAAGCCATGATAGCTAACCCAGACGACAACCATAACTACCCATCGCAGTTATCACATTTTTTGAGTGTCAAGTATACATGCAACTTTAGTTGGAATTAAGTATAACTCTTTCAGTTATTCTTTATTAATTAAAATTTTTATAATTCTTATCAGTATATGCTCTTTATATTTTGACTACTGTAAATGTATTATTTTTCATACTTGTAATAGAAATACTGTATTTTAGAGAAAACTGTAAACGTCTTAACACCTTTACAGTTCTGTAAGATGTCGACAAGCAGTAATTTTTTGAAAATCTGAAATAACTTAGTCTACATTAATAACTGTCATATTACTATTGTTAGTTTTCATTGCATTATCTCAATGAAGCTACATGATACCTGGAAAAGATTTAGTTACTGATTTTTAATTACACAAATTATTCTTATGATATCAAGCCATTCATGTTTGAATGATGAAAAACGATGGCATTTTCTTATTGTTAACCATTTGCAAAGGATGTTTGTATCCCTGTGGGGTTGGGACTACCACAAAGAAAACTTACACAACAAAGTTTACAACTTAAGTTTTACTTCTGTGTTAGACATGGAATGTATTGTGACCAACAGGCCATCTGCAATTTCACATAGACATTTTTAACAATTAAATGAGGTGATTAAAAGTGCAAAATGAAGCCACTCGTTAGGTTAGTTTTCAAAAACGTACTCAATTCAACTATTTTTATTTTAAATAATTTAAACATAATTTAAATAAATATACTTCATGCAAATAGCCTTTTTGACAAGAAAATAATCATGCCAATTTTGTTTCTGTTTCTTGTAAAGATCCAAATACAGCTAACATTGCCTAGACAAATAATAAACTAATATAAAACTAAAAAAAATAAAACTAAATCCTAAACACTAATCCTAGTACTAAAACCTTAGGACTAAACAGCTAGAATAGTAAACTAGGTAAATGAAAAAAATATATTACAACTATTCTTTGAGAATAGCTTGTGAGGTTATGTTAAAACAAATAAAAGACACACACAAACCCACAAATTAATCATTTATTGACGCAAACGTGTATTATTAAATGATTAATTTGTGAGTTTTGTTTATGTTTTAATTTTTTTTTAACATAACCTCACAAGCTAAGCTCAAAGAATAGTTGTATAGTATATAAAGAATTTAGTATATAATATAACTAAAGAGTTATTTATACAATAGAGGATTTTATAAGGAAATAATTATAAAGAATAGTTTATATCTCAAGACTTTACAATAGGCTATCTACAGCCACACCTGTCAGGAGTTTAAGCAAGCAATTTAACTCCTCTTATCGTGTTTTAGCCAAATAGGATTAAAGTTTTAAATATTGAACCACTGAACCTTTTGCCAATGGTTTTTGCTGTTTGAATTCTTCATTTTTTGTAGCAGTTACACCCTGCTTGTGTGAGTTCTTTGACCCCTCCAGATGTCAAACTTTCCCTTACACTTGTTTACAGAATTAGTTTAACTTTAGAAAACAATTTACACCAATCTAAAATTCTACCTTTACATGGTTCCAGCACCAGCTAGTGTTAACACTAACTTCCTGGCAGCGAAAAATGAGGCCTGTGGTGATAAATATAGAATGCCTGTTTAAATTCAAATATTAACATGAAATTTAAATATTAATATTAGTAATAAATAAAATAGTTTATAATTAAGTAAAAATATTTATAATAAAAATCAACTTTAAAAATACAATTAATTGGTATTAGGTAATTATAACGTTGCATATTTCAGTACCGCTCTTTTCATATATCTATACACCACGTATAAGTTTTTGGTAGTACACAGTGTAACACTAGTAATTCAACATTTTGGCTTTATTTATTTATTTTTTTTCATTGAGGTAGTGTGCCTTAGAAAGTAATTAAAGGTACTGTTGATTCCCAAGTACAAAACTATAACAAAGCACTATTATTACCACACACCTTATAGAATTATTAAACTTGTGCACACATCCCATTTTTTTGTGATAACAAGTCGACATACACTATTCCATGCACAAAACAGAATATATTGCATCAAACATTCATACATCTGTCATTTCTAACTGGGGTCAATTATGGTCCAAGTAGACAATGGGAAAAATGTATTGGGCCAGCTTTGCTCATGAGCACAAAAAAGTAAATGCTTTAACAGGCAAGTATGAAATTATTATATGTTAAGTTTAAAAGTAGTAATTCAAGTTAAAGATGGAATAAAATAATGGTATTGATCATTTTATTGAAAAAATTTTTAATTGAATTTTTTCCATTCTACAAAACATGGAAAATTAAATAATTGATACAAATTAGCAGAATCCTGCTTCCCTATATGAGCAAATGTTCTACAAAAAAAATATTTCATGCTATTGACTGTATTATTACAGTCAACTATAACAACTGTTTAAATATATTCAGGATTGTTCAAATTATGAAGTGTTTCTTAAATCCTTGTGAGAACTGACAATATGGGTTGTATCTTCTGCATTTTGATAAGTGGTATCTACATTGCCATCAATCATTGTGTAACTATAACTTTCGTGTGTACAACATCACCAGTAACAATTTCTTACACTCCTATTTTATATAAATACATTTTCTTAGCCATAAACTAAATTTTGATTTTAATGATACTATTGAACTGTAATAAAATAGATTGTACTTTATTTTTATTTTAAAAAATTGTTTTATATAAACATAATCATAACCGAAACTAGTTTGTTTATTAAAAACTAATTTTTGGTGAGATTTTGAGCTCACTAATTTGAATTTTACCTTTGTGAATAGTTCTCACTAGCTAAGCTCTAATTAAGTAAATGTTTTTTATATTTACATAAATAAATGCCCAACAAAGAACAATAGTGAAGTTTTAAAATTTAATTAGCAAAATAGCTTACGGATTTAAAAAATAAATTTTGATAATTTCTAGTATTAGGACTATTTAACTCTATATTTTGTTTTTAAATTGATAAATAAATAAAAGGACAATATTTAAATTTTACAAATATAGGTAAACTAATAATAGAAACGAATTTTAAAAACAAAGATTTCTTTTTCTTTTATTAATTGTCAGTATATTGTGAGAATAATTTCTACAAAAACGTTAAGAACCAGTCAGAATAATGAGCAGTTACTATATAAATAAAGGATTAGTAAAAATGATGCAATTTTCTATATGAATAAATGATTGAAAAAAAGACTCATTTTTACAATATTATAATAATATGTGTGTGGCACGTCGTGTAAATGTCGATAAGTTGAATGTCGTTCAAGTGTCCGTCATTTGAACGACATGAATGTTGGTTAATTGATTGTCGTAAGTTAGTTGCATTAGTTGACAAGTTGGTCATTTGAAAGCTTCCATTTGTAACAATACAAATAAAATATTATTATTTTTATTGTTAAAAACATTTTTATACATTATCTATTTAAGTGAACCATTATTTTGTTTCAGAACTATTGAAAAAAAAACATTGCTGTTTTAACTGCCGCAGGAAGGACTATTATTACTGTGCGTTTAAAAGATCTTTTACATTCTAAAATCAAAATTATTCTATTGTATAGTAATTGATTAAATATTTATGGGTTTACTTGATATTACTTTTTACAGCCACATTTATTTTTATAAATATGATTTAAATATATTTAGGATTCCTTACTTATATAGTTCAACACCTCAAACCATTTTTTTTTATTAGTTTTAATTGTACATTGACTCACAAGTTTCATAAAAATCCTGTTTTAATACTATTATTTAATTTGTAAAAGGATTTCATGATAACTTGAGAATTAAAGTAATGTTTTACAATTATGAGGTAAGACATTGTTAAATATTGAGTAACAAGATGACAAATAGTAAGTTTTTGAAATAATGTACATTTTTTGTACGAGTACATTTTTCTGCCTTTCCTAGCATTACAATGTTTTTTTTTGTTTACTCGTTTTGGAAAGACTCATCCGCCAGTGTTATAGTGACTTTTTTTGAACATAAAGACAAATATCGGACTTGTGTTATTTCCTAATTTTTGTTGACTACACTGGATATTAGGACTTGTTAAATTATTAACTCATTAGTAATCGTAAAGTGTTACAGTGAACCTGAACTACTGGTGAGTGATTACTAAGGACTATGTTTAAACACACAAGTGGTAAGACTTTTACATTAATTTTAGGAGCAGACATCTTGAGCTACTTTCTGGTCAGTGGACAACGCACCATCATCGAAGGTCGTTCCTCCGCACTCAACATTCTGTTCAGACGGATGTCTTGGGGTCACTTCGTTGGACGGAATTAACGACTACACACTCCAATCCAAGGATATAGAAAAAGTCATCTTCAGCAGTAAAATATGCAACACCATGCGAATCTAACGAAGGCTACCACACCTTACGTGACAACTTAGACTTCAGCTACAAACTACATCTCCCTCTCTCTCCGCCGTTGAACGTCTTTCATCGACTCCTCAGGGTGAGCAACAGACTTTTCATTCATCACTCAACATTGCTTTTCAGAAGTGCAGCAATTTCTTCAGACAAATGGATGTGTTTATTCATCACTGCATAGTGCTTAATTATTTTGTTAGATTAAGTATTACTTCATCCGCCAGTGTTATAGTGACTTTTTTTTGAACATAAAGACAAATATCGGACTTGTGTTATTTCCTAATTTTTGTTGACTACACTGGATATTAGGACTTGTTAAATTATAAACTCATTAGTAATCGTAAAGTGTTACAGTGAACCTGAACTACTGGTGAGTGATTACTAAGGACTATGTTTAAACACACAAGTGGTAAGACTTTTACATTAATTTTAGGAGCAGACATCTTGAGCTACTTTCTGGTCAGTGGACAACGCACCATCATCGAAGGTCGTTACTCCGCACTCAACATTCTGTTCAGACGGATGTCTTGGGGTCACTTCGTTGGATGGAATTAACGACTACACACTCCAATCCAAGGATATAGAAAAAGTCATCCTCAGCAGTAAAATATGCAACACCATGCGAATCTAACGAAGGCTACCACACCTTACGTGACAACTTACGAAGACTTCAGCTACAAACTACATCTCCGACTCTCTCCGCCGTTGGACGTCTTTCATCGACTCCTCAGGGTGAGCAACAGACTTTATCATTCATCACTCAACATTGCTTTTCAGAAGTGCAGCAATTTCTTCAGACAAATGGATATGTTTATTCATCACTGCATAGTGCTTAATTATTTTGTTAGATTAAGTATTACTTCATCCGCCAGTGTTATAGTGACTTTTTTGAACATAAAGACAAATATCGGACTTGTGTTATTTCCTAATTTTTGTTGACTACACTGGATATTAGGACTTGTTAAATTATTAACTCATTAGTAATCGTAAAGTGTTACAGTGAATCTGAACTACTGGTGAGTGATTACTAAGGACTATGTTTAAACACACAAGTGGTAAGACTTTTACATTAATTTTAGGAGCAGACATCTTGAGCTACTTTCTGGTCAGTGGACAACGCACCATCATCGAAGGTCGTTCCTCCGCACTCAACATTCTGTTCAGACGGATGTCTTGGGGTCACTTCGTTGGACGGAATTAACGACTACACACTCCAATCCAAGGATATAGAAAAAGTCATCTTCAGCAGTAAAATATGCAACACCATGCGAATCTAACGAAGGCTACCACACCTTACGTGACAACTTAGACTTCAGCTACAAACTACATCTCCCTCTCTCTCCGCCGTTGAACGTCTTTCATCGACTCCTCAGGGTGAGCAACAGACTTTTCATTCATCACTCAACATTGCTTTTCAGAAGTGCAGCAATTTCTTCAGACAAATGGATGTGTTTATTCATCACTGCATAGTGCTTAATTATTTTGTTAGATTAAGTATTACTTCATCCGCCAGTGTTATAGTGACTTTTTTTGAACATAAAGACAAATATCGGACTTGTGTTATTTCCTAATTTTTGTTGACTACACTGGATATTAGGACTTGTTAAATTATTAACTCATTAGTAATCGTAAAGTGTTACAGTGAACCTGAACTACTGGTGAGTGATTACTAAGGACTATGTTTAAACACACAAGTGGTAAGACTTTTACATTAATTTTAGGAGCAGACATCTTGAGCTACTTTCTGGTCAGTGGACAACGCATCATCATCGAAGGTCGTTCCTCCGCACTCAACATTCTGTTCAGACGGATGTCTTGGGGTCACTTCGTTGGACGGAATTAACGACTACACACTCCAATCCAAGGATATAGAAAAAGTCATCTTCAGCAGTAAAATATGCAACACCATGCGAATCTAACGAAGGCTACCACACCTTACGTGACAACTTAGACTTCAGCTACAAACTACATCTCCCTCTCTCTCCGCCGTTGAACGTCATTCATCGACTCCTCAGGGTGAGCAACAGACTTTTCATTCATCACTCAACATTGCTTTTCAGAAGTGCAGCAATTTCTTCAGACAAATGGATGTGTTTATTCATCACTGCATAGTGCTTAATTATTTTGTTAGATTAAGTATTACTTCATCCGCCAGTGTTATAGTGACTTTTTTTTTAACATAAAGACAAATATCGGACTTGTGTTATTTCCTAATTTTTGTTGACTACACTGGATATTAGGACTTGTTAAATTATTAACTCATTAGTAATCGTAAAGTGTTACAGTGAACCTGAACTACTGGTGAGTGATTACTAAGGACTATGTTTAAACACACAAGTGGTAAGACTTTTACATTAATTTTAGGAGCAGACATCTTGAGCTACTTTCTGGTCAGTGGACAACGCACCATCATCGAAGGTCGTTCCTCCGCACTCAACATTCTGTTCAGACGGATGTCTTGGGGTCACTTCGTTGGACGGAATTAACGACTACACACTCCAATCCAAGGATATAGAAAAAGTCATCTTCAGCAGTAAAATATGCAACACCATGCGAATCTAACGAAGGCTACCACACCTTACGTGACAACTTAGACTTCAGCTACAAACTACATCTCCCTCTCTCTCCGCCGTTGAACGTCTTTCATCGACTCCTCAGGGTGAGCAACAGACTTTTCATTCATCACTCAACATTGCTTTTCAGAAGTGCAGCAATTTCTTCAGACAAATGGATGTGTTTATTCATCACTGCATAGTGCTTAATTATTTTGTTAGATTAAGTATTACTTCATCCGCCAGTGTTATAGTGACTTTTTTTGAACATAAAGACAAATATCGGACTTGTGTTATTTCCTAATTTTTGTTGACTACACTGGATATTAGGACTTGTTAAATTATTAACTCATTAGTAATCGTAAAGTGTTACAGTGAACCTGAACTACTGGTGAGTGATTACTAAGGACTATGTTTAAACACACAAGTGGTAAGACTTTTACATTAATTTTAGGAGCAGACATCTTGAGCTACTTTCTGGTCAGTGGACAACGCACCATCATCGAAGGTCGTTCCTCCGCACTCAACATTCTGTTCAGACGGATGTCTTGGGGTCACTTCGTTGGACGGAATTAACGACTACACACTCCAATCCAAGGATATAGAAAAAGTCATCTTCAGCAGTAAAATATGCAACACCATGCGAATCTAACGAAGGCTACCACACCTTACGTGACAACTTAGACTTCAGCTACAAACTACATCTCCCTCTCTCTCCGCCGTTGAACGTCATTCATCGACTCCTCAGGGTGAGCAACAGACTTTTCATTCATCACTCAACATTGCTTTTCAGAAGTGCAGCAATTTCTTCAGACAAATGGATGTGTTTATTCATCACTGCATGGTGCTTAATTATTTTGTTAGATTAAGTATTACTTCATCCGCCAGTGTTATAGTGACTTTTTTTTAACATAAAGACAAATATCGGACTTGTGTTATTTCCTAATTTTTGTTGACTACACTGGATATTAGGACTTGTTAAATTATTAACTCATTAGTAATCGTAAAGTGTTACAGTGAACCTGAACTACTGGTGAGTGATTACTAAGGACTATGTTTAAACACACAAGTGGTAAGACTTTTACATTAATTTTAGGAGCAGACATCTTGAGCTACTTTCTGGTCAGTGGACAACGCACCATCATCGAAGGTCGTTCCTCCGCACTCAACATTCTGTTCAGACGGATGTCTTGGGGTCACTTCGTTGGACGGAATTAACGACTACACACTCCAATCCAAGGATATAGAAAAAGTCATCTTCAGCAGTAAAATATGCAACACCATGCGAATCTAACGAAGGCTACCACACCTTACGTGACAACTTAGACTTCAGCTACAAACTACATCTCCCTCTCTCTCCGCCGTTGAACGTCTTTCATCGACTCCTCAGGGTGAGCAACAGACTTTTCATTCATCACTCAACATTGCTTTTCAGAAGTGCAGCAATTTCTTCAGACAAATGGATGTGTTTATTCATCACTGCATAGTGCTTAATTATTTTGTTAGATTAAGTATTACTTCATCCGCCAGTGTTATAGTGACTTTTTTTGAACATAAAGACAAATATCGGACTTGTGTTATTTCCTAATTTTTGTTGACTACACTGGATATTAGGACTTGTTAAATTATTAACTCATTAGTAATCGTAAAGTGTTACAGTGAACCTGAACTACTGGTGAGTGATTACTAAGGACTATGTTTAAACACACAAGTGGTAAGACTTTTACATTAATTTTAGGAGCAGACATCTTGAGCTACTTTCTGGTCAGTGGACAACGCACCATCATCGAAGGTCGTTCCTCCGCACTCAACATTCTGTTCAGACGGATGTCTTGGGGTCACTTCGTTGGACGGAATTAACGACTACACACTCCAATCCAAGGATATAGAAAAAGTCATCTTCAGCAGTAAAATATGCAACACCATGCGAATCTAACGAAGGCTACCACACCTTACGTGACAACTTAGACTTCAGCTACAAACTACATCTCCCTCTCTCTCCGCCGTTGAACGTCATTCATCGACTCCTCAGGGTGAGCAACAGACTTTTCATTCATCACTCAACATTGCTTTTCAGAAGTGCAGCAATTTCTTCAGACAAATGGATGTGTTTATTCATCACTGCATAGTGCTTAATTATTTTGTTAGATTAAGTATTACTTCATCCGCCAGTGTTATAGTGACTTTTTTTGAACATAAAGACAAATATCGGACTTGTGTTATTTCCTAATTTTTGTTGACTACACTGGATATTAGGACTTGTTAAATTATTAACTCATTAGTAATCGTAAAGTGTTACAGTGAACCTGAACTACTGGTGAGTGATTACTAAGGACTATGTTTAAACACACAAGTGGTAAGACTTTTACATTAATTTTAGGAGCAGACATCTTGAGCTACTTTCTGGTCAGTGGACAACGCACCATCATCGAAGGTCGTTCCTCCGCACTCAACATTCTGTTCAGACGGATGTCTTGGGGTCACTTCGTTGGACGGAATTAACGACTACACACTCCAATCCAAGGATATAGAAAAAGTCATCTTCAGCAGTAAAATATGCAACACCATGCGAATCTAACGAAGGCTACCACACCTTACGTGACAACTTACGAAGACTTCAGCTACAAACTACATCTCCCTCTCTCTCCGCCGTTGAACGTCTTTCATCGACTCCTCAGGGTGAGCAACAGACTTTTCATTCATCACTCAACATTGCTTTTCAGAAGTGCAGCAATTTCTTCAGACAAATGGATGTATTTATTCATCACCTCATAGTGCTTAATTATTTTGTTAGATTAAGTATTACTTCATCCGCCAGTGTTATAGTGACTTTTTTTGAACATAAAGACAAATATCGGACTTGTGTTATTTCCTAATTTTTGTTGACTACACTGGATATTAGGACTTGTTAAATTATTAACTCATTAGTAATCGTAAAGTGTTACAGTGAACCTGAACTACTGGTGAGTGATTACTAAGGACTATGTTTAAACAAACAAGTGGTAAGACTTTTACATTAATTTTAGGAGCAGACATCTTGAGCTACTTTCTGGTCAGTGGACAACGCACCATCATCGAAGGTCGTTCCTCCGCACTCAACATTCTGTTCAGACGGATGTCTTGGGGTCACTTCGTTGGACGGAATTAACGACTACACACTCCAATCCAAGGATATAGAAAAAGTCATCTTCAGCAGTAAAATATGCAACACCATGCGAATCTAACGAAGGCTACCACACCTTACGTGACAACTTACGAAGACTTCAGCTACAAACTACATCTCCGACTCTCTCCGCCGTTGGACGTCTTTCATCGACTCCTCAGGGTGAGCAACAGACTTTATCATTCATCACTCAACATTGCTTTTCAGAAGTGCAGCAATTTCTTCAGACAAATGGATATGTTTATTCATCACTGCATATTGCTTAATTATTTTGTTAGATTAAGTATTACTTCATCCGCCAGTGTTATAGTGACTTTTTTGAACATAAAGACAAATATCGGACTTGTGTTATTTCCTAATTTTTGTTGACTACACTGGATATTAGGACTTGTTAAATTATTAACTCATTAGTAATCGTAAAGTGTTACAGTGAATCTGAACTACTGGTGAGTGATTACTAAGGACTATGTTTAAACACACAAGTGGTAAGACTTTTACATTAATTTTAGGAGCAGACATCTTGAGCTACTTTCTGGTCAGTGGACAACGCACCATCATCGAAGGTCGTTCCTCCGCACTCAACATTCTGTTCAGACGGATGTCTTGGGGTCACTTCGTTGGACGGAATTAACGACTACACACTCCAATCCAAGGATATAGAAAAAGTCATCTTCAGCAGTAAAATATGCAACACCATGCGAATCTAACGAAGGCTACCACACCTTACGTGACAACTTAGACTTCAGCTACAAACTACATCTCCCTCTCTCTCCGCCGTTGAACGTCTTTCATCGACTCCTCAGGGTGAGCAACAGACTTTTCATTCATCACTCAACATTGCTTTTCAGAAGTGCAGCAATTTCTTCAGACAAATGGATGTGTTTATTCATCACTGCATAGTGCTTAATTATTTTGTTAGATTAAGTATTACTTCATCCGCCAGTGTTATAGTGACTTTTTTTGAACATAAAGACAAATATCGGACTTGTGTTATTTCCTAATTTTTGTTGACTACACTGGATATTAGGACTTGTTAAATTATTAACTCATTAGTAATCGTAAAGTGTTACAGTGAACCTGAACTACTGGTGAGTGATTACTAAGGACTATGTTTAAACACACAAGTGGTAAGACTTTTACATTAATTTTAGGAGCAGACATCTTGAGCTACTTTCTGGTCAGTGGACAACGCACCATCATCGAAGGTCGTTCCTCCGCACTCAACATTCTGTTCAGACGGATGTCTTGGGGTCACTTCGTTGGACGGAATTAACGACTACACACTCCAATCCAAGGATATAGAAAAAGTCATCTTCAGCAGTAAAATATGCAACACCATGCGAATCTAACGAAGGCTACCACACCTTACGTGACAACTTAGACTTCAGCTACAAACTACATCTCCCTCTCTCTCCGCCGTTGAACGTCATTCATCGACTCCTCAGGGTGAGCAACAGACTTTTCATTCATCACTCAACATTGCTTTTCAGAAGTGCAGCAATTTCTTCAGACAAATGGATGTGTTTATTCATCACTGCATAGTGCTTAATTATTTTGTTAGATTAAGTATTACTTCATCCGCCAGTGTTATAGTGACTTTTTTTGAACATAAAGACAAATATCGGACTTGTGTTATTTCCTAATTTTTGTTGACTACACTGGATATTAGGACTTGTTAAATTATTAACTCATTAGTAATCGTAAAGTGTTACAGTGAACCTGAACTACTGGTGAGTGATTACTAAGGACTATGTTTAAACACACAAGTGGTAAGACTTTTACATTAATTTTAGGAGCAGACATCTTGAGCTACTTTCTGGTCAGTGGACAACGCACCATCATCGAAGGTCGTTCCTCCGCACTCAACATTCTGTTCAGACGGATGTCTTGGGGTCACTTCGTTGGACGGAATTAACGACTACACACTCCAATCCAAGGATATAGAAAAAGTCATCTTCAGCAGTAAAATATGCAACACCATGCGAATCTAACGAAGGCTACCACACCTTACGTGACAACTTACGAAGACTTCAGCTACAAACTACATCTCCCTCTCTCTCCGCCGTTGAACGTCTTTCATCGACTCCTCAGGGTGAGCAACAGACTTTTCATTCATCACTCAACATTGCTTTTCAGAAGTGCAGCAATTTCTTCAGACAAATGGATGTATTTATTCATCACCTCATAGTGCTTAATTATTTTGTTAGATTAAGTATTACTTCATCCGCCAGTGTTATAGTGACTTTTTTTGAACATAAAGACAAATATCGGACTTGTGTTATTTCCTAATTTTTGTTGACTACACTGGATATTAGGACTTGTTAAATTATTAACTCATTAGTAATCGTAAAGTGTTACAGTGAACCTGAACTACTGGTGAGTGATTACTAAGGACTATGTTTAAACACACAAGTGGTAAGACTTTTACATTAATTTTAGGAGCAGACATCTTGAGCTACTTTCTGGTCAGTGGACAACGCACCATCATCGAAGGTCGTTCCTCCGCACTCAACATTCTGTTCAGACGGATGTCTTGGGGTCACTTCGTTGGACGGAATTAACGACTACACACTCCAATCCAAGGATATAGAAAAAGTCATCTTCAGCAGTAAAATATGCAACACCATGCGAATCTAACGAAGGCTACCACACCTTACGTGACAACTTACGAAGACTTCAGCTACAAACTACATCTCCGACTCTCTCCGCCGTTGGACGTCTTTCATCGACTCCTCAGGGTGAGCAACAGACTTTATCATTCATCACTCAACATTGCTTTTCAGAAGTGCAGCAATTTCTTCAGACAAATGGATATGTTTATTCATCACTGCATATTGCTTAATTATTTTGTTAGATTAAGTATTACTTCATCCGCCAGTGTTATAGTGACTTTTTTGAACATAAAGACAAATATCGGACTTGTGTTATTTCCTAATTTTTGTTGACTACACTGGATATTAGGACTTGTTAAATTATTAACTCATTAGTAATCGTAAAGTGTTACAGTGAATCTGAACTACTGGTGAGTGATTACTAAGGACTATGTTTAAACACACAAGTGGTAAGACTTTTACATTAATTTTAGGAGCAGACATCTTGAGCTACTTTCTGGTCAGTGGACAACGCACCATCATCGAAGGTCGTTCCTCCGCACTCAACATTCTGTTCAGACGGATGTCTTGGGGTCACTTCGTTGGACGGAATTAACGACTACACACTCCAATCCAAGGATATAGAAAAAGTCATCCTCAGCAGTAAAATATGCAACACCATGCGAATCTAACGAAGGCTACCACACCTTACGAAGACTTCAGCTGCAAACTACATCTCTGACTCTCTCCGCCGTTGAACGTCTTTCATAGACTCCTCAGGGTGAGCAACAGACTTTATCATTCATCACTCAACATTGCTTTTCAGAACTGCAGCAATTTCTTCAGACATATGGATATATTTACTTTGTGTTTTAATCACCAGTGCATGGTACTTAATTGTTTTTGTTAGATTAAGTAGTCAACTGCGAATGTTAGTGACTTATTTTGAACATAAAGGCAAATATTGGACCTGTGTTTTTCCCTCCTTTGTTTTGACTGCACTCTTGGAACTTGTTAGATTATTCACTAATTGGCTATTGTTTATTGTTACACTGAATTTTGAACTACATAGTGAGTGTGATTACTAAAAACCACTTTTCAATGCCTCAATAGTAAAACTTTTACATTAATTTAAGTTGTGTTTTATTAACTTTATAACTTTGTTCAATCGCTTATACCTATTTTAATATTTCCTCACCTTGTCGTAGAGAAGTACTTTAGCCAGAGATTGTTTACTGAATTTGTATTTTCTTAAACCTTGGAGTGAATCCCTAAATCTATTATGTATTGTAATCTTTTGTTGTTTTCTTTCTTTTTTTGTAAATTTTGCCATCTTATTTTAGTGAGTATTTTTATCGAAGGGCTAAGAGTTAACTCTAAATGTCACTGCTGTATATCTCAGTGTATTGTATTGTATTACATTGTACTCTATTGTATTATTTTCATAGTTGCAATATCAGACTGTCCTCATTTTGACCTACCAATACAGACTGATCACCTGTGTTTGTAGGAATCCAATATATTATATTTTTTTTGTTTAGCCAGTATGTTTTAGTTTCAGAGTATAATTTTTCTAACATTTACAATAACTGATTATGTAATGAAAATTGAATATTTTATTTAGAATAATTTCACTTGTAACTATGTTATATTGGATTTTATTTCCAGGTGCTGTTTCTCATTTCTGTTTTGCTAATAATTAATGTATAAAAAAATTTGTCTTAAGGAAGCTATTTGTATTTTATTCAATTTCATTTGATTAAATGTTGAATTGGTTATTTGTTTATTAACCTTGGTTCTCTATCAATGTAAGGTTACAAGAAAGTTGTTAAATTGTTAACTTACACTTGGAGGAAACTTTATTGTCTTACATGGAAAGACGAAAACGTTGCCTCCAAGTGTAAGTTAACAATTTAACAACTTTTAGTTAACTAAAAGTCTGGTCGCAAGCAATAGCAAAAGTATAATAAGTAATTAACAACCGGCTCGACATAAACAGCAACAATATTTTTATAGTTACAAGAAAAGTTGCAGGTATGTATTTTTTTTATTATTTATAATTAATAACTCATTTCATAAAATCCCAAAAATTGAAATAACATTTCAGAGTTAAACATCTTGTATTTTATTTATTAAGGAAAATACAGCTTATATATGGGTTAGTAATTTACAATTACAACCAGATTGGTATTGTAGGTATACCTCCTTCTCTGTAATAAACTTGCAAAATATTATTTCTGTGTTTTTATTTAAAATTTCATTTTCTTTGTATGTATATTCTCCATCTTAAAGATAGGCTCTGTATTGTTTATGGATTTATATAATCATTATTTGTGTGTAACATAAATAAATGAAACCTCTCAAACAAAAATAACTTTCTTCTTTTATTTTTTGTAGGTATTAAAAATAAATGAAGAAAGTTATTTGTTTGAGGGGTTTCATTTATTTATGTTAAACATTACACAACAGTTGTTTCATACAGTTATTATTTGTATGTATTTATATATATATATATATATATATATATATATATATATTTTTTTTTTCTTTTATTTGTGTATATTCTGATTTTCATTAATTTGGTGGGTTTATTATATTAGTTGTTCTGACTATTTCTAAAGATATAATTCAATAAGGATTATTTATTGTAGTTGGGTTTAAAATTTTTTGTAAGATAAAAATTTAAAATAATTCAATCCGGTTTTAGGCTTGATAAGGGCAAATAAGTTGCAGAAACTATAATTAAAATCAATATATATTGACTCGTTTATCAACTGTATTTTTCTTCTGAAATGACTAACAGTGACACCACATAATGGTGCCATTATAAATTTTAATAAATTTATTCTGTAATATTTTTAATTGCTGTTCAGCTTTTCCCAAGTAACTAACATTTATTTATCATGTGAATTTGTTTTTCACCTTAACTGATCTTTCTAATTTTTTTATAAGTTATTTTACCTTTACATTACTCGAAATGTTCCCCCATAATACTTTTACAGCTACAATTTTTTATTAAAATTCGATAGGCCTACATGAATTTTTTCAACAGTTTGGTTTTGCTATGATTAAATGATTCTTAACTAAGTGAATACCTAAGGGCATATAGTTATAGTTTAATCAGTGAATTCAAGATGACTACAACAAGCAACTTTTGTTTGGTTTTGTTTATAATTTTGAACAACATTTGCAACACATTACCCCCCCCCCCCAATGTAATATACCCAGTACACATTTTATTGACTTGCACCTTAATTTGGCACAATATCTTACAATTCGTGATTGTTCAAAGCACACAATATAAATAGGTTACAGTAGTAAAAAAAGTTTGTAATTAACTACTACTAATTATGATTTTGAATAATGGTTTTTATTCTATGGACCCATTTTCACTTGTTCCTCTCTTTAATTCAATTTAAGCTCCTATTCAATGACTTTTTCAAGAGCACTTGTATATTCATTTTAAATTCGAAACTGCATTTACATAAGATTAATATTATATCTGAGATTATTTAATCTTTTTCTAGTGACATCCAAAGGTCAGTTGTGTGCACAGATATTCTTGTTACAACCTATAAACATTACAATTACACCAATTAAAATAAATAAAACCTATACCACATAACCTTTTCAACACCTTTTTCATATTTCGATTCCACAGCAACAGTCCTCAGTGGTTATTAACACAATAAATTATATTTATGACAAGATTTTCATCAAATATATACACTTGTCACTACTTTGTCACACCTTTACATTGTCTGACCAATGGTGTAATAATTTCCTCCTCTGCAGCAAGGTCCTGCTTCTTAAATTCTCTGTTAGAGAGTTACTATGACACATTTTCTAATTTTACCAAAATACAAATATATATATATATTTTTTTTTAAGATTAGAACCATCTCCTAATTAACCAATGTAATTGACAGTTCCAGATAGGCTCTTTATCAGTAATTATAATGATATTGTCATATATTAATACACAAACTTCTAACACTTTAACAGCCTTTATTCCAACATTGTTCACTAATTTAAGATCATTTGTTTTAGCGTGTTTAGTGTGTAAGATGTGTTCAGCAATACTTGATTTTTCAGGTTTAAAATTTTATATGGCTAATATGCTCTTTGAGTCTTTTGAAAGTTTTTTTTTGTTTGGTCAATGAAAACTTTACGAGAATTAATTTTTTTTTTATTACTGCCTGATTTATCTAACTTATTTATTTTGTCTTTTGGGTCACCTGGTAAATATTTCAGTCTTTATACTTTGAATATTTACTTTTTTTTTAAAAAAAACTTCTAAACCTTTTGTCATATCCATATCAAATGGTAGCCTAATGTATTTATTTTTAATATTTTCTCTTATTAAAGTGGTGAAATCTTTTTTGAATTTTGTTTTCTTCATATATTCCTTATTCTGGGATTATATCCATTAAATTTATCTATTTCTTTAATTCTGTCAAAATTCAAATTATTTTTATTCAAAGGAATTATAATTATTCTATTGACCATATACAGTACTTGAATGCTGCTAATTTGAGATTTACAATGATAGAATTTACTGGGATTTACCCAGCATTATTTGTATTTTTTTTATATACACTATATATAATTCAGTAGGCTATTATTATTATTGTTTCTAATACTTGAAACTAAACATTTATTATCTTTTATTTCATAGGTAAATTTTATGTTGATAGTTGATATATTGATAATAAATTAAGAAAAGTTCTATATGCTCTTTAATATTGAGAATATCTTCTACATCAATTTCTTAGTTTAGGAAAATACAACAGTTTATTTCTTTATTTCCTCTCAACATTTTTCATATGAAGTTTGGCAATTGAAGGTGATTAGCTGTATCATCATTTTGTTCCTAAAATGCATTGAAATAAACTGTTGTGCAACACTTTGTTAAAAATCATTATTCTTGACTTTATTTTCAATTCTATCAGTTTCATTTTAAAATGTTATACCACTCAATAACTTCCATTCACTTATCAGTAGGCATACCTCTTTCCTAATATCAACATTTAAACCTTTACTTAATATTTCCTTTTCCCACTGGGTAAATTTTTATTATTGTTTCTTTTTCAAGCAAAGCTTGGTTATTAGATCTGTCTGATATATTTCTCATCAATCTGGTTAATTTTCTTGGAAATTTTAACTTCGCTCAAATATTTGTTCACCACATTAACGTTTTTACAAAACGTGTCCCAATTCTCTTTAGTATCGCTTGCCAACTTTTAATTGTAAATTCCAATTATACTCTACTTAATTTACTGTGCAGGTATTTTATTTCTAAACCTAACCATTTCATCTTTGAAAACTAAAACTTTATTTGCTCTAGAACTTTAATTTATTAAGAGTTATGTTCTTTTTACACACCTCAAGTTATTTTATATTCGTTTAAAATAATTTATTCTAATTTTTAGAAATTAGTATGGTAAGGTAGAAATGTAAGGTAAGCATACATTTGTTCAAATAAAGGGGTTGTAGCTGGTGATGAAATTGTGACAAAATTGATAACCTATATTTTATCCCTAATTAGGGCACTCGTATCCATCAAATCAATTGAAGCTATTGTATTTCATAAGGGTTTACAATTTGGTCATGTAAAACTCAAGGTGAGAATGTCCAATATGGCATAAAAATCATGAAGGTAATTGAGAATATTCAAATTATGATACTTTCACTTTTGCCTAACTGGGATTGGGGTTTTTATTAGTTATTTTAGATGTGAAATTGGTAGGTAATCAGAGTACATTTATGTATCACAATGAGACGAAACTTCCTGTTTTAAAGTTTAAATTAAAACAAGTTTTCCACAAAGTAAAAAAAAAAATTGCACAACTTCCCCCCCCCCTCCTCCCACGTAAGCAGAAAGAAGTGGCCCATGACAGCTAAGGTCTTGGCTAAATAATACACAATATCAAGAGCTCAGTGGTACAATATATTACAATGAAAATATTGGAAAGAACCCCAATACCACAAAAAATAAATAAAACAGGTTACTTCTAGATTAAACCCTTACGTACATTTCGATGACCATGTCATCATGAGAGGGTCTAATTACAATCTAGCAAACGAGAAGTTACAAACTAGAATGATGATTCTAGTTTGTAACTTCTTGTTTGCTAGATTGTAATTTTGTAATAAGACCCTCTGATGATGTTATGGTCATCGAAATGTACGTAAGGGTTTAATCTTAAGTAACTTGTTTTATTTGTTATTTTTTGTGGTATTGGGGTTCTTTCCATATTTTCATTGTAACCTAAATAATGGAGCTGTAATTGGAGATAATATTTTTGACAAATGTGCTAAACGTTATTTTGACATTTAATAACATTATCCTATAGTATTCTCGAGAGTGTCGAGAGGCACTATTTACCTATTATTACAAATAAACCTATTGTATTAGCCAAAGGCGAGTATGTAAATACATTGCTTCAAGTTGATAGCCTAGTTATCTATAATATTTTTGCTGTGGTTATAATTAGGATTTTTCCAGGTAATTGGCATAAAACATAAACAAGGAAGTGATTACATTTTGTATGAGTTTACACCAGCCACAACGGTAGCAAAATTTGGTTTATCAAACCTAACCTGAACCAGCAAAGTATATTTACAAAACCTTTTGAAATCATTTGTAGACACGATCTGTATTGCTCATGTGCAATATGTAAGTTGTAAGCGGGCAATGTTGAAAAAGACCAGTGTCTATTTGTAGTATGATTATATTCATATCGACACAATGATGACTTGGTTGTGTAAAAACCACCCCACTCTTACCCAGTATATATAAATATAGGCTATATATTTTTTTTATGCTTCCTTCTCCTGATCTGGCAGGTATAATTTGACCAGTATCGCTACGTCTGGAATGTAGACAATAGCCTATATTAGATCTATGTTTTCTGAGCGGGTAATACTGCAATCTTGTTT
Source organism: Prosapia bicincta (assembly GCA_036971475.1). Lineage (NCBI taxonomy): Eukaryota > Metazoa > Arthropoda > Insecta > Hemiptera > Cercopidae > Prosapia > Prosapia bicincta. Next base: position 123,172,065 of record JBAIZL010000005.1, read on the forward strand.
GTGTGACACTAAATTTAGTCTTTTTTTCGGAGTTGTGAATACAGTAAGCAATAAAGAAACCCAGTTTATAATTTAAATACAGTAAAGCTGTTCTCATTATTTTCATAAAAGAATTGCACAGGTTACTGTCAAGAAATAGGCTATTCATTTAGAAAATGTGAACTTTAAAAAAAATAAATTTGGACAATTCTGAAGATGACACATTTGTAAGTCTACAAATTCGTGTTATTTGCATAGTCGAGTTGATTGCTAATAAATAAAAAATATGTGAATGTTGCTGTGCTTCAATTTATTATTGTTTAGGTAACCAAATTCGTGAACGAACTGGCGATAAAATTTGTACTTTCAAATATTTGAAAAAAAAATTTGCAGACGCTATATTATTATACGGTATTTTATTCATTTGCTCTTTCCTATTAGCAATTTACATCCATGCCCTCCCTTTTATCTATGTAGATATATACATAGCTTTTATTTCGGAATTTCTTTAGTATAAATATGTAAATACTGGCTTTACCCTGCGCACGTTGCTGCGCCTGAGATCATAATATTCTAATAAGAAAAGCAAACATATTTCTTTTACTGCAACGCTAGAAGATAGACAATGTTTTTCTTCAATACATTATGCTTATAAACATACAAATTTTAGGTGTCGCAACAGGTAATAGTAGGAAATTGAAGTTCGAATGTTCAAAATTTAATCCAGCAATGGTCGACGATCGGGCTTGTGCCTTGTTTATGGTTATTGCGAATGCAAGACGCCAAGGATATTATAGTCGTTTGAAATCAATGGGTAGATCTGATGAAATTATCGGTATTCATAAAATTAAAACCATCTCTCCTTTGAACTTGTCCCCTATGATTTCTGCCCGGTTCAAGTTGGTTTCAGTTTTTTTGTGGATAGTCTGGCACAACTTTGGTGGATTCAAATTTCGCAAGAGTATTATCGTCGACCTTGCTTTTAATATTAATATGAGTGATAGCAATAGGCCTAATTTTACATAGAATCTACCTATTTTAAACAATATAAAATATTTATATTGTATTTTTATTTTTGCATTATGTTTATAATTATTGTAATTAATTAAGTAACCCTAATGTAGATATACATTTTAACATTAGACTTAGGGAAGGCTGTACACTGAACCATCCTAAGCCTCTGGGGCGGAGCCATGTGGATGGATATACACCAAATTTCACAGATGGAGGGAAAATGTTAAAACAAACCATCCAAATTTACAGTTTAGTGGTTTAGGCGTCTATTATATACAGACACACACACAAACATTCATTTTTATATATACATATTAAAAAATAATTAAGTACGGTATTGGTATAGATAAATGTTTTAGTTGTTCCAATTGCTTTATGATTTTATTAAATCAAAGTTGACAAGTATTCTTCTTTATAACAATGTATTGTAAGTTGTAGTTCCATGATGAAAGACTAGTTTACTTTAATATTAAGGTCTCAGTATGCTGTTTACATCTAGAAACATTTTTAAAAATATTCAATTTCATAATATTACTTATCGTTTTGTAATTACGCTTTTATTCAAAACGATATTTAAAAACATAATAAGATGCAATATGTGCCATGCTATAACCAAGTCGAAATATATTGCTATTTTAGACAAGAAGTTATGAGGTTTTGATTACGTTTATTATTTTTGTTTCAATATGTTGTTAAATCTGTAATTGTTTACAAAAATAATCACTATCATTTCCCATTATTTTGTAACTATACTCAATGTTCAAAAAAATGTTCAAGTAGATTATTTACAATTATAAGAAGATGCTTTACGATCTATGGTCTAATCAAACCTAATAATATTCCAGCATTACATTTATTTTAATAACGATAAAGTTAAACCGTAGCATTTTGTGAAATAATTTAAAGGTAGTAATGATAACTACCAAGTTTTGATATTTATAGAAATATTACTTCCCATTTATTTATTAACTTCAAGTTGTGCGTTGAACGCCTACGGAGCGGCATAGCGATAACCCGCAACATTACTTTTAGTTGAAGTCGGTGTATTTGGTTATTTGAAATCCGCGTATTTGGTTATTTAAAGTACGTGTATTACGATTATTTGAAAGTCGCGTATTTGGTTAATTAACGGCCGCGTAAATTGTGTGTGTACATTTTGGTTAATGCATTTTTTAGGTTTGATAGGTAACTATATTGGGCGATTTGTTAATTACGTTAATATTTAGGTGTCAGTATTTTATTAATTCTATATTTGTTTTAAATATAAACACTACATCATATTCCTGTCGTTTTGTAAATTACACTTAATGTTTAAAACGATGTTTAAGTAGACTATTACAATTATAATAAGATACATACATACATACATACAAATACTCATTTATATATACACAGATTAGAAGAAAAAAATATGTACGGTATTGGTATAGATAATATTTTTAGTTGTTTCCAATTACTTTATGGTTTTATGAAAAGAAACGTGACAAGTTTTCTTCTTCATAACAATGTATTGTAAATTGTAGTTCCTTGATGAAGGACTAGTTTACCTTTTACTTTGACTAGTTTACTTTAATATTAAGGTATCACTATGCTGTTTACATCAAGAATCAGTTTTAAAAACTTTTGAAAAATAATTAATTTATTATATTAATTATCGTTTCGTAACTACACTTATTCAACACGATGTTTAAATATTTATTACGTTAGTTATTTAAGTTTCAATATGTTGTTATATCTGCATTTGTTTACAATAACAATTACTGTATTATATTTCCCATAGTTTTGTAATTACACTTATTATTCAAAAAGATTTTCAAGTATACTATTTACAACTATAATAAGATACTTTACGATCTATGGTCTAATCAAACCTAATAATATTCCTGCATTACATTTACTTTAATAACGACAAAGTTAAACCGTAGAATTTTGAGAAATAATTTAAAGGTAGTAATAATAACTACTAAGTTTAGATATTTTTAGAAATATGAATTCCCATTTATTTATTAACTTCAAGTTGTGCGTTGAACGCCTGCTGAGCGGCTTAGCGATAACCCGTAACATTACTTTTAGTTGAAGTCCGTGTATTTGGTCATTTGAAATGGGCGTATTTGGTCATTTAAAGTCCGTGTATTACGATTATTTGAAAGTCGCGTTTTTGGTTAATTAACGGCAGCGTATTTTGGTTAGATGATCTTTGGTCATTTGAAGTAGCCCCGTTGAGGTGTGTGGTGTACGTAATCGTTCGTGCATGTATTTGTGTGTGTGTGTGCGTGCGCGTATGTTTGCGTGTTCTAGTTGCGAATGCGTGTGTGTATGCGTGTGCGTGTGCGTCCGTGCATGTGTGTTTGTATGCGTTTGATCGTGCGAGAGTTGTGTGTGTATGATTGTGCGTGTTCGTGCGTCTCTTTGTGTGTGTGTGTGTATGTGTGTTTCTTTGCATGTTTGCTTGTAGGTTTGTGTGTGTGCATGTGCGTGAACGTGAGTGCGTGTGCGTGTGTATGCGTGTTGTGTCCATTTGTGATGCATTCGTGCGTGAGTGTGTGTGTGTGTGTGTGTTTGTTTGTGTTTGTGTGTTTGTTTGTGTGTGTGTGTATTGTATGTGTTTGTCTGGGGCTGCTTCAAATGGCCAATGTGTTAACTAACCAACGTACAACGTACATACGCAACGCTCAAATGAACAATGTGCGCGATGAACAACTAATCAAGGTGCACGACTTTCAATCAAACAAGTTACACGCATTTCAACTAATCAATGTGTAAACTAATCAGGGTCTGTTCCAACTTACGCGCATTTCAAATAATCAATGTGCAAGAAGACCAACTAAACAAGGTCTGTTGCGGGTTATCGTATTGCTGCTCCGCAGGCTTTCACTGCACAACTCTTTTAAATTCATAAACGGTAAGTAACCTTTCATTATTATTATTTCTGTAAATATTTAGAAAGTGTGTAGTTACAAAACTAATCTAGTATTAAGATGCAAGTAATATTCGTAGTTTTAAAACTAATTAATACATAATTAGTAAATCTAAAGTAATCTTAGTCTTTGAAAAGTAGTTTGTAATAATACTTTTAATTCTTCAAAATACTACGGTTTAAACTTATTGTTATTTAAATAACAATAGCAATTTTTGGTTATAGCATAGCTCATGAAAGTGTCTTATTATGTCTCTAAATATTTAAACATCGTGTTGAGTAACAGTGTAGTTAGTATTTACAAAACGATAATAATTTTAGTGTTCATTATTCAAAACTCTTCTATATTTAACATCATATTGACGCATAATTAAGAAATCAAAAGTAATCTTTCTCTTTGCAAAATAGTTATTTTAAAACCTATATTTTTGTAATATAAAAATATGTCCATATTCATTTGTCAACTTATAAACAATATATAGTCAAATAAATACAATATTAGAAAAATAATAGTTGAAATATATTTTTTTAATAACTTAAAATGTTAATTTGCTAGTTACATTTTACAATAAGATACAAAAAAAAATACATAAAGATAAATAATATGAAGCAAGTAATATGCCAAGTTTTGAAAATAAATAACACCTAATTAGTAAAATGGAAGTAATCTTTGTCTCTGCAAAGTAGTTTTTAATACTACATTTGATTAATTTTTCAAAAGTACTTCGGTTTTAATTTATCGTTAATCAAGAAAAGGTAATATATAGCAATATATTTCGACCTGGTTATAGCACAAAACATGAAAGTATCTTATGAAGTGGTTATTTTTAAAAAGTTATTCTAGATGCAACAGCCTATTGATACTTTTTATTAAAGTAAACTAGTCAAAGCAAAATCATTAATGGATCAAGAAACTGAGACCCTTATAGTAAGGTAAACTAGTCAATTTAAGAGCAATAATTCATCAAGAAACTATAAATTACAATTGAAAACAACTAACAATTCTATCCATAATATAATTTTTGAATTATGATGATATAGGCCTACCTCTACTCAAGAAATTCCAGAGTAGAAGCTATGTATTAGTATTAGGAAAAGGGGCAAATTGGTAATCAGAAATAAAAATTGAATAAAATACCATTAAAGGCATAATAATAGCATGTCCTCATTTTTTTGCAAAGGTTATTTCAAAGTACAGATGTTATTGCCAGTAAGGTAACGAATTCGGTGACCAAAAGCACAGCAACAATGCCATATTTTCATCTATTACCAATTAACAAGACAAATAACATATGAATTTGTTCGACATACAAATACATGTTTGTATATAGTCCGCAAAATTGTCCCAATATTATTTTTAAAAACTTCATAATATTTTAAATGCTATTGTTCCTTGAAAACTAATTTGACAAACTATAATTCTGTTAGTAAAGAGAACCACTTTAAACCCCCCTCTCGCTGCTCTTTATCTTAACTCGCAATAAAAATGTGAATCAACACACGGTGGAGGTTATAAAAAAAAAATATATACTTACTATTACCCGTTTTAAAAACATTTGCTAGTAATTATACACATTCTAGACGCTAACCTTATCGACCAAATAACGGCCAGAATATATCAAATTATTGGTTAGTAAATATTCACATTCTATTAATATACCTTTGCCGTTGTAAAAACATTTGCTAGTAATTATAAACATTCTAGGCGCTAACCTTATCCACCAAATAACGAACAGATTATATCAAATTATTGGTTAGTAAATATTCACATTCTATTAATATACCTTTGATACAATGGATTTGTGCTATCATTGTTTCGTCACAAGTACACCTTTCAAGATAAACTAGATTTTGCTTTGACATTAGCTGTTTACACCCCTCATTTTGGTGCAAAATATACTCACCTATGTAACCTCAGCTGGTTTCCAAATATTTAATTTTGCAGGTAAAATATCTCATCAAATCAGAAAATGTGCGACGATGTACTCAAAATACTTAGTAGGTTTTCGGTATAAACATATTCTGCGTCGATGCTTTTGCCATAACCTCAATCATTTATATACCCTTGACTAGTGTTATCATTGTCAAAACAAGTCCATCTCTTGAGATAAACCAGATTTTTTCAAACCTCTCAGCTTGTTTCACCTCTCGTGGTGATAAAAAAATGTACTCACCTATGTTATATAATTCATACCTAAAATATTGCATTCAATTACACAAAAATCCAATATAAACATCACCAAAATGGATATATCTTCAGCTACACATAACGTTATTTCAAACCTTTGAGGATGATGAATACAATATATTGGAGTTAAAAATAAAAATTACAACAGTCCTAATTGCAGACAAAAAACATTCATATTAGGAACAAAATTGGTTAGGTTATTATTTTGAAAGAAATGAAAACTGCCCTAATTATAGAGAAAAAATATATTGGGAATACCATAGGTTAAAAATAATAATTTGAAAAGGAAACTATTTTAATTGTGGACAAAAAATATACATATTAGGATTATAATAGGTTTAGGTTATTATTTTGAAATGAATGAAAACTGCCCTAATTATTGACAAAATATTTTGGGAATACCATAGGTTGAGATTATTTTTTTAAATGAAAACTGTCCTAATTGTGGAAAAAATATATTACGTTCACAATATGTTATTTTAAAATTAATGAAAACCGCCCTAATTATTGACAACAGTCCTCATTGTGGACCAAAAATTATTCATATTAGGAACACAATAAGTTAGGTTATTTTGAAATGAATGAAAACTGTCCTAATTATGGAGCAAACTATATTGGGAATACCATAGGTTAGGATTATTAATTTAAAAAGGAAACTGTCCCAATTGTGGAAGAAAAAAATATTCATATTAGGTACACAATAGGTTAGGTTATTATTTTAAAATAAATGGAAACTGCCCTAATTATTGACAAAATATATTGGGAATACCATAGGTTGGCATTAATAATTTTAAATGACAACTGTCCTAATTGTGTAAAATTCAAGAACTCAACTTATACAAGTGTTAATGAATTGACATAACCTTTAAACCATCCACTCAACAATTGACAAAAATACAACTTTGTGGATGCGCTTACAAATCAATATGTGAATGTTCTTGAAAAAGCATCATGTTGTATCCTCAAATATATAGACTTTGTATCCATACATGCTAGTAAAAACACTTGTCCATGGCGATCCCGACCTTATACAAGTGTTAAAGAATTAACATAACCTTTAAACCATCCACTTAAAAAGCCCCAACAATTGACAAAATTACAACTTTGTGGATGCACTTACAAATCAATATGTGAATGTTCTTGAAAAGCATCCTGTTGTATCCTCAAATATATAGACTTTGTATCCATACTTACAAGAGTAACTTACCTGCAGTTGCTACTGAAAAAAAAAGTTTTAATAACCTAAGCATTCAAATTTATGCAAAACCCTTTTACATTAAATTCCACTTTAAATGTTGTGAAATGTTTGCTTTATAAAAGGTTGCTTTGAGATAATTTCAAATGTGCTTTGAAATTGATTGTTCAGTATTAATTTACATTTAAGATGTAAATGTTATAAACATTATTACGACAAATTGCATATTTTACTTATAGGTTATAACAATTTGTGGATAAACCTCTACAAGATATTACACAAAATTCAACTATAACTCAATGAAATATTTATTGTCGTTATTACTTTAATTTGTAGGTAAATTATACTGTCGCAAATACTGTGTTGAAAATAATAACCAAACATACATTAAATTACAAGCATTTTCTGTTAATTTTTTTATTATGCACGAATAATATTTTAATTTAATATAGTTAATATAGTTGGACAAAGAGCACAGTGGAAGGGTCAGGACTCAAAACTTTAATATTTATAAAATTTTCAAAAATTGTGTTTTTTATATGTTGTGATTAAATACTTTTAATATTTAAAAAGAAAGATACATACCTGTACAATATTTACTTGAAACTTGAACAACAGTTTATAAAATATCAACAGTTATAAACTATTGTTCAAGTGATTAATACTATTCACCGGACGTAATGTACAACAAAATTCAAGATTCCCTTTAGCACTTCTAAATATTTACAATTGCTTAGTGAAAACTAGTAGCTAACGTGAAGATGAAATCAACAAATATGAACATTTCCTTGTTAACTTACCATTATGGATAATCAAACAGTCTGTCGAACTAGTATTTTGAACAGTACCCAGCAATCGGCTGATTCTACTGTTTTGTAAATAATCATGTAAACACTTCAACGTGTGCATGACAGGTTAAACAATAATTCTCTTAAATCATAAATGATATTTATTCTTAAGACGAAGAGGTCACTAGGCTGTTGAACATTACCCAGCAATCGGCTGATTCTACTGTTTTGTAAATAATCATGTAAACTCTTCAACGTATGCATGATAGGTTAAACAATAATTCTCTTAAATCATAAATGATACTTATACTTAAGACGAAAAGGTCACTAGGCTGTTGAACAGTACCCAGCAATCGGCTGATTCTACTGTTTTGTAAATAATCATGTAAACTCTTCAACGTATGCATGACAGGTTAAACAATAATTCTCTTAAACCATAAATGATATTTATACTTAAGACGAACAGGTCACTATTCTGTTGAACAGTACCCAGCAATCGGCTGATTCTACTGTTTTGTAAATAATCATGTAAACTCTTCAACGTATGCATGACAGGTTAAAACAATAATTCTCTTAAAATGATATTTATACTTAAGACGAACAGGTCACTAGGCTGTTGAACAGTACCCAGCAATCGGCCGATTCTACTGTTTTGTAAATAATCATGTAAACTCTTCAACGTATGCATGACAGGTTATAACAATAATTCTCTTAAAATGATATTTAAACTTAAGACGAACAGGTCACTAGGCTGTTGAACAGTACCCAGCAATCGGCTGATTCTACTGTTTTGTAAATAATCATGTAAACTCTTCAACGTATGCATGACAGGTTAAAACAATAATTCTCTTAAATCATAAATGATATTTATTCTTAAGACGAAGAGGTCACTAGGCTGTTGAACAGTACCCAGCAATCGGCTGATTCTACTGGATTGTAAATAATCATGTAAACTCTTCAACGTATGCATGACAGGTTAAACAATAATTCTCTTAAATCATAAATGATATTTATACTTAAGACGAACAGGTCACTAGGCTGTTGAACAGTACCCAGCAATCGGCTGATTCTACTGTTTTGTAAATAATCATGTAAACTCTTCAACGTATGCATGACAGGTTAAACAATAATTCTCTTAAATCATAAATGATATTTATACTTAAGACGAACAGGTCACTAGGCTGTTGAACAGTACCCAGCAATCGGCTGATTCTACTGTTTTGTAAATAATCATGTAAACTCTTCAACGTATGCATGACAGGTTAAAACAATAATTCTCTTAAATCATAAATGATATTTATTCTTAAGACTAAGAGGTCACTAGGCTGTTGAACAGTACCCAGCAATCGGCTAATTCTACTGTTTTGTAATAATGCATTTATAAATTGTATGTAATAATTGTATTGTATAAATTTAATACCAAACCCAGAAGTTGTTTCTCAAATATCTTTACACGTAAGGTTGAGTGACGTACCGCGGTCGATGCGTACATTCTTATGCGCAGCAATGCTATACCTAAGTATCACTCCGCGCCCATTCACAACTTCTACATCTGTGCTGAATTTATTACCCTACTTTAAATTGAAAAAATGTAACTTTCCTACTTCAATAAAAAAATTCTTTTGGATATCGTCCTATTTGAACAATTTCCCAAAATATCGTATGGTGCCGAGCTTATGCACAATAACCATATATATATATATATATATATATATATATATATATATATATATATATATATATATTTCTTGCTGTGCATTATCTTTCCGTTGCACTGACTTTACAATTGTTATATATCAACTTCATATATATATATATATATATATATATATATATATATATTCACCCTATAATATGTATTCTTGTGTATTAATAAAGAAATAAAACAATTTACAAATACAAGAATAATTTATTGACTTTACAATTGAAAGCTTTCTCGTTGGCAAACATTACCAACATCCTCAGGAATACTAGAAATTTTAAGTATTTCTGAGGATGTTGGTACTGTTTGCGAACGAAAAGCTTTGAATTGTAAATTCAATAAATTATTCTTGTATTTTTAAATTGTTTAATGTATATATATATATATATATATATATATATACCCACAATGTGTCTGTTATACAAATCAGAATGTTTTTCATGGTCTGCATTCTGGAATTCATGATCTCAAATAAAGAATTATTGTAACTGTATAGATAATTAATATGTAACAGAAAAACACCATTTAACTATAAGGACCACATATTACCGCGCACACAGCCTTACTGAATAATAGAACTTACAAAATCACTTTAGAGAGCACTAAGCACAAATTTCCACACACAACACAAGAAATATTGCATTTAACATTTGCACATCCTTCATTTGTAACTGGCCTAAAAACCATTAAACCTAGTGCACAATATAAGGTAATTGTTTTCGTTCCTAAACCAGGCCTTTATTTGCATGAAACATTCCGAAACATGTAAAAAGGCTATTTTCAGTTTCAGTTATTTCAGTTATTGAAGTGATGCTAGCGTTAGGGAAAGTAAATTTTTATGTTGACCACTGTATTACTATACTTTCAATCAGCTGCTATTGTGCATTAATTACATCGTGGATTTAATAAATTTACTTATTTTAACAGTATGAAGTACGACATTATCCAAAATATCGTAGGTGTCCTCGCTTGTAAACATTTACCAATAGAACTTAAGAAATCACTCATACACACACAATTCCACGCACAAAACAAGAAATATTACATGGAACATGTGCACATCCTTCATTTGTAACTGGTCTGAAAACAATTAAACCTATCGCAAAATGTTAAACCTATCCCACTATTGATTTTAGTCATAAAATATCAAAACAGAAAGTATTGTACTGAACGTTAACACAACAAGCATTTTACATCAGATATTAGTAACATAACTTCTTCCTGTAAATAGACAGCGTCGTGGTCAATCGAAAGTCCTGAAACAAAATAATAGCATACTTTAAAAGGTTATATATAAGCTTATTTAATTACATAACACGTAGGCTATATTCTGGTAATTATTAAGATCAGCAACTACCGCTCTGGATACTTTGTATCTATATTTCAATATATAAAGCCTATATATTAATGTTGAAAAATAAAGGTTAGTTTAGGTTGATGTTTTTTAAAGTATATTTTAAAAAACCGGCATCAGCAACAGAAAATAATGTTGGATTCGTATTTAGGCCGTAGAAATACATAAGAAAATTAAAATAATATAACGAAAATAGCGGTAGCCGCTATTGTAGGTGTTCGATAAAGTACACAATTATCAAAAAAAGTACTGATTTAGTATTCGGTT